>JAHWFO010024946.1:1191421-1211129 GCA_023313115.1 Rhysida immarginata
CGACGACGACAGCTGTTCACGCAATTAACGGACTTTGGAAGGATTATGTTAATTTTAGATATGCAGTTATACTCTCCTGGCGTTTTTTTATTTTTTTTCTTCAATCTCACAAAGCTTGAAATGGACACCCTTAGAAAGCTAATATTTTTGGTTAAGGAAAAATTGCAGAAGGCATAAAAGTGTCTAATATGCACAGTATGCATGCATTATGGTACTTGATTTCATATTTAATGCAAGTGTCATAAATTAGATACCGCTTCCAAACACTAACCTGTACAATAAACTTTTGGGTCTATATTGCTGTAATTAAGTGGGTCAAAACTGAGACTGTCAGCAGATATGTTGTATTTCAGGAGCAATTACAATGTTTAAAATATAAAAAGCTTTCAAGATTTTATAAATAGCTTGAATGAAATAAAGTAGGGTTTCGTAATAGCAATACGGTAGCGTTCCTGATGATGTTATTCTTGAAAGGCGTCAAACGAAAATAAAACTGCTACCAGCAATACTGACCTAACATGTAATTATTTAAAGCATGAAGATGGTCAATTTCTCCATCGATGTTATTTTCTCCATGAAGAAAAAAACTTACATAAAATGTTAGTGTTCTCTAACTTTCCGGGAGCATATTGCCCAGTCCAGATGCATTCATGATTCGAGCTTATTATTTTAGATTGCCTAAAATTGCATTAATTTTAGATTATGGAAACAAGATGGTGCCCCCATCAAAAGAAAAGTACCAATTGATTATTAAAAAATTCATGCGAGGGAAAAAGCTTCTTGAAGGTGAATGCCAGTGATGAATGGCCATGATTCTCCATCGCATAAAGTTTGTCATTATGGCCACCCACTGCTGATATCAGGTTGTCACGTTTTTATTTTACTTGTGTAAATTTATTAAATAAGTTCTCAAACTATGGTAAATCATTTTTTTAAAGTAGTGATGATACAGTAATAAATTCAGATTAAATACTCCCCAGGCTGGGCAATCACAAGGGGGGGGGGGGGCTACTTTTTCGGCTAATGAATTTTCCCCACAAAGTACAAAGTTTAACTTAAAACACCATCCTGTAGTACAAAATGGACAGGTAGTGGCAGTGAGGCAAGGACATCTCCCACGCTGCAAAGAACTGGTAGCTAACGGGAAAAGCAGCCTCGCACAGGGTACTTGGTGTAGTTTCACTTTGCAATATATTTTGTCCACACAATCATGAAAGTTTGTAAATATATATCATGGAAAAAAAATTATAGATGATGACAATTAATTGGTCGAACAATTAACTGAGGACGGAAAATTGAGGTTCTACTGTAAATAATTTTTTTAAGTTCTTTTGATGTCACAATGAATTTTAACGATCTATATCAATTGGCGAGCTGATGTGGTAATAGGTTTTATAGTGAAATCAACTCGTACATTACAAAACCAAATTATAGGAAAATAAATATATACTCACTTCTATTGGCCCTTTGCTTCTCCAATGCCTTTTGGGCATCACGAATAGCTTTCCGCTTCGTTTCAAATTCTCGAAGCTCATTTTCTTTTTTAGTTAAGGATCCTAAAAATATTAACAGGAAACTATAGCATTCTTTAATCCTTTCATTACAATACAACTGATAACTTGCAATCATTATTCTTTGACTTATTGAAGTACTAAATACCAACGTAATAAAATTTATTATAAATCAATTTAATAAAATTTTCAAAGAAATCCTAATGAAAAGGCAAAACTAATAAATGCTGGACATGCTCTATCTTGTCACCCAGCAGCCACCAGTACAGCCATTTACTACTTAAGGACTATTCCCTTCACTGTGAAACCCTGGATATGTATGCCCTGAAGCTAAAGAGCAGAGTAGATTGCTACTGGTCACCAATAACGCGATCTTGAACCTGGCTAATGAAGAAAGGTGAAGACAGCACCAGATATCATTCATGAAATTTTGTGAAGCCATTGTTGTGTCTTCAAACTTAGCTGTTGACTGCAAAAGATACTAGTTCAAGCAAAGACCAAGTATTAATAAAAATGCCTTTTAAAATATTCTCCAGACAACTAAACAGACCAACCATTAAAGTTGTGTGCTCGAAGAAGCCATATTGCATGGCATTAAATCTTGGGATTAAATTCAACTTCTAGGTCGCTAATAAATGAAATTGTGTGTAATGGTGAATTTACAGTTTAAATATAAATTTGTAGCCAAAAACAAGCAAACTTTGCACAGGGGTTGCAATATGTGCATGGCAAAAAAAACATCTTCATGGAATTTCATGTTACTGACAATTCTCTATCCTCTTTCTAATACACTGTATATTGTGATTATACCTAATTTAATTAAAGTGGACTATTGTGTTATAATAAAATGAAGAAAATAACTGAAAATGCATTATTTGTTTGTATCCTCCTATATTAATCAGATTACAATTTTAATAAAACAATTTTAATTTTTTTTTTTTTTTTAATAAAAATAACTCCTTTCAGCTTTCTTTCTTTCTCTTTCTCTCCTATAAATGTCCTATGCTAAGTTTGAAAAAAACATATTTGTTATCAGTTTGCAAAATAAAGCAGAACTTTCCAGGATTCAGTTTTCTTTCTCGCCTGCCGTATAACAGGTTGTGGTTTTTCTTGAGATGTTCCACTTTATTCAAGCTGAAATCTGAATATTTTGATGAAAAGGGCATGGAAGGACTTGAAGAATTAAACTAATAGAATACTTATGAGAAGAATTAAACATCAACTTCGTACATGTCCATTTGTCCCCCTCAGCCTCCCCCCACTCCTCTGCGTACGGCCCTGAACTATATCCATTTATCATTTCCATCATTCACGCATGTACAGTTTTCATGGATTCACTGCTCCATTTCCAAGGTCGCGGTATATATTTGTGCAGATCTTAGTGCAAAACAAGGCCACAAGTTGATTCTTACTCATTAGTGTTGAAAGCAACTTTCCAATGATTCACATGGATACTGTCGCCTTTATATATGTGAAATGGGACCGATTTATGTACCTTCATATACGTAGTGTGTGAATTTATATGTCATAAGGTATAAAATGAACGAGGCAGGGCAGTGGTAATTAAGTTATGTTTTGAATGATGAGCTGACGCTAATGCTATGTTAGCACTATGCCTTAATCAAGGTTAAGTAACCACTGTTAACTCTTGATCACGTCAAGCAGAACTGTGCAACTTACTTCGGCTACCTAACCACGTTTACAGCTCGGTTAAGAGTCGGTTAACTAACCATGTTACGGAAACCTGGTTAGTGACGTCATATCCCGGTTAGCACCAACAAACAGGAAAATAAAACATGGCGGTCAAGTGAAAGGGCAGCAGCAAGTGGTCTAATGAGAAAACAAATGCGCTTATATACGTTTGGGGAGACCAATTTTCAGACTTGAGAAAGGCTAAATGTAACCGCTAATACCCTGTTCACACTACAAATTTTGATCATGATAAAAAATGTAGTGTGAGCGGAACGTGATTAAGTAAAACGTGATCATCATGTTCGGAACATGTGTAATTTCACACACATTCCTATAACCTGATCAAATCCTTACACACGTTCAAAGCCGATCAACTTCCAGACTCCAATGCGCTTGCTAAGGTTTTCCTAATGGTGGAAAAACCCCGCTTCACTATATATTCAGACCTGCCAACTATTTCTGGAGGAAAACCGGGTGATAGTAAATTTAGTAGGGTAAATATACGTATCGATAACATTTAATTGTTACAAAAACTGTGCACTTAAATTTTACTTTTGGACATAATTTACATTAGATACCACAAGTACAATTACATATTATACACTAAACACTAGTCAAAATAATTAAGGGAGTAAGATACACCGTACGTGAAATAATGAGACCAACACTGGTTAAATTATAAAATATCTTCATCTTGAAATTATGCTTATATAAATTTGAAGTTTCCCTAATTTGTCTCCTTGTGGAGCTGATTGTACTGTCTTGTAGCTTTGCCTTTTTATATTACTTCTTTTGAAGGTTTACACTTATAGCATGGTACTTCTCTTTCTGGATAAGCAAATTTAATTGCAAGAAGATTAGATAGTGTTCCAAAAAAAAAAATTGCAGACGAAATTGCTGGTTCTTTTAAGAGAGTACTATTCGCCGGGAGATTTTTACGATCCGCTGGGTGACCGGGTGAGATTGTTAAAATCCGGGTGAGTTGGCAGGTCAGTATATTTAAAGAGTTATACGAACTAACTGCACCATTGTGCCATGAATAGTTAACGTAGAAGGAACTCTATTTGTTCCAGAACATCGGTTATGAAGTGAAGCAAGAAAGAATTCAAGTTATTTTTATAACCAGGGAAGATTTGGTCGACGGTAAAATGCATATCGCTAAAAATTCCAGTGATACCATCTAGCTAGGGTTACCATATTTCCCCCAACTTGAAACCCTGACAAAACCTGTTTTCACCCACTTAAAAACCTGAAAAAACGAGTTTCTGCCCACCCAAAACCCTGACAGACACGTGTTTCAAAATTTCTATATTTCTGACAATATTTTAGAGGTCAAAACCCTGACATCTGGTAAGCCTAATCTAGCGTCAAAAATTGTAACTCTGATTGTGATTAAGATTTTGCAGTGTGAACACAAGGATTTGTCGATAAAGCTTAAAGCTTGAACATGATTCACCTTGAACGTGTGTAAAGTGATCATAATCAAGAATTATAGTGTGAACAAAGTATAGTGTACGAGCACATTCTGCTTCACCCATCGTAATTTCGCTAACGACAAGATTTGACGCCCGTGGAAGCCAGTTGCTACTCTCACTACCATCTATTGACAACTGCAAGGGGGGGGGGGGTCGTAGAAAACATCTTTTCGCTTGGTAATCGTCATTTCCCTTGAATGCAGTGCAAATGGAAAGTGCCCGATTAGCTAACCACGGAATTAAGGTATAGTGCGAACATTATTTAGTGTTAAATTTTGCAGAAAGCATAAGGTTTAAAAGAAATGAACTGGAACCCATGAGGCTGTTCATGCATTTGTGGAGACCAAGCAAAAATTGTTATTGAAAATTTGTTATTCACTTTGAAAATGAGAAGGTAATACAAAAAAAGATGAAAATTAACTATTTTTTTTTAAAAAGGAATAAAAAATAGGAATTGATAGTTTTAATAATTTTTAATTAATAATTTTAATAATATGCTTTTTGAATTTAATGAAGGAGGGAGAGAGAGATATGACCATTTTTATTCATTTTACTTAGTATCTATAGTTTTTGATATCTACTGGTTTTATAAGCAGCCTGTGAAAATTTGTCTCGGGATTTCAGTTAAGTTAATGTTCTAAACATTAAAAACTGAACATGATCTTGGAGTGGATGAAATACCCTGGAATTCGTTATGCAAAATACTGTTAATAACGCTCGTTCGTTTAATCATTCATTCACATATGCTATTAGTAAGAAGTGAGTATTACTTTTTAATTTGCAGAACGAGCTAATTTAAGAATATGCTACTTACTTTGTCTACTTGCTCCCCACATAATACCTAAGATGAGGAAGGACCATCTTCCGGCCTAATAAGAGATAACCATTCGACAATTTAAAAGAAAAGGAAAAAGGGTCGGGTGAAGCTGATAATAAAAGAATAAGGCTTTTTATGATTAAGACTTAAGAAATGAGAAGTTCACTATAAAAAGGGCATGGATGTAAATTTGCTTATTATATAATACACGAATTTATAAAATATTCTTCATTAGAAATAAATACATAAAAATACAAACACTGTCAATTGAATGTGCTTGATAATCATATTTTAAGTAAGCATTTTTATATAAGGACCATTAATAAACAGAAAAATTTATTTATTTTTTTACCTTAATAAGGGGAGATACCCTAACAGGAGCAAGCAAAGCGGCCATTTTATGATGCTAGCGCCCCAAAGCAGATGTTTATTTATAGATTATTTATTTTGGAAATCTAGCTTTCATTATCGCAATTATTAAATAAAGATCTACTGATATTAATTTTTATACTTAAATTTTATTAACTTATTTAATAATACTACGATATTCATTGTATGCAAAATTTTCAGTGAAAAAAAAAAACATACAATTCATTTCTTTTAACGACGACAGATGTCGCAACGATATAAGAGTTAACGTTTCGGATAGGAGTTATCCCACTGTTCCACAGACTATGACGTTTTTGTAGGAGTATAATCTATCTATCTTTATGGGTTAAACGTGTTTATATATTGAATGTGGCTAACACAAATGCACAGTTATTCTGTGGTGGCTAAAATGAATCTTTTTAGCCATTATATTTGAATCTTTTAGAGCTGATAGTTGTGGAGGTTCGAAACTGGTATAACAGACATCCAGCCTGTTCCTTTTCGTTTTGCAATAAATTAGATGCCTATCTCATCTCACCGTTTTTTCTCAATGTGGTTCATATTTTTTATAAAAAACCAAAAAACGTAAAAAAAAGGGCCCATGGTTTTTTTTTTTTTTTTTTTTTTTTTTGTTTTTTTTTTGCTTTTGAAGAATAGAATATGATTACACTATGGAGCAGTTACGGTTGCCTTTGAGCAAACATGACCATTATTAAGAGCAGTTCAGACTTGTTATAATAAATTAAATTCAAGTTTAATTGGATTGAATTTCGATAGTTCATTCTTAACTCTTTCCTTCAAACCCTCCTATTCGGTTAATTTTTACTATCTGCAAATCGCGCAATGACTGATCATGCGACCAAGGAAAACGAATTTATTTTTTAAAGACTGGGGGGGCCCCAGAACTTACCCGCCCTCTAACGAACTGATATTTATTTAGGTTAATATTTACTATCTGCACATCGCGCGAAGCCTGATCATGCGACCAAGGTTAATGAAGTTTTTATTAATTTAACCAATATTCTTAGCCATTTACTGTGACTAAATAAAAAGGCTGTGGCTACGTTCACGGCTACCGTGAAGGGGTAACGGCTCACGACAGTAAGGAGTGACGTCATTTTTATGAGAAGAAATTAAAAACACGGAAAAGTATTTTGTTGGTGGGGAAGGAAATGTAAATCTTTATAACTCAAAAAAGGCAAAAAAAAAACAAAAACTTTTTTTTTAAAAAAAAAAAAAAAAAAAAAAAAAAAATTCTTAATGTGAGGAGTCCGTCCATGTCGAATTTATTGAGTTAGGTTCGCTGGTATGGACGCTACAGCCATATCTTCATTTTTAGAAAAAGAAATTAATATCTCCAGACAGGTTAAGCAATTGTCATAAAAATACGTCAAGGCATAGTATAAAAGTACATGTACTCGCAAACATTAATTTGCTTCTGCTTTTTGCGGTTTCAGAGGAGATAGTTGCACAAAATTGGCACGGATTTTTTTTTTTTTTTTTTTTTTTTTAATTTCAACATATATTCTGGAATCATGAGTTTTTAAGCCAATTTCGGAAAGAAAAAAATTGGTCATGAGTTGGGGAAACGAACACATAGGCCTTCACTCTTAGTGAGTGGTAAGCCAACAAGGGGTGAAACAATCATGATAATAAACTTTACAAAAAAAAGTAATATACTGTATAAATTTTCATCCCCGTGAATTTACCACCCCCCACCCTCCCCGTCCACCCACTAAGAAATCTGATGAGCATTCTAAGTTTGTGTATTCAAATATTGAAAATTAAATACTATAAATCTTGGAAAAATTATTACCCCGTTATTTATTATTCATATAATTTAGCAAACAGAATGCGATTTCCAAATATATTTGGTTGCTGTTTATTTATAAAACTCTCCAACTCTTGATACGACTTGAAACGTTTTCCTACTGAACATATTTTTCCAGTTAAACATTTACACAACGTGTTCGTTCACCGCTACGGCCGTCCGCAGCACGAAAAGTGCCGCGAAACAACTCCCGTCATTAATGTGTGACATCACTCCTTAGGGTCGTGAGCCGTTATGGCTTCACGGTAGCCGTGAACGTAGCCACTGCGAAATAAAAAAAAGGGGGTATTAATGCCCTACCTCGTCGGTCGTAGGCTGGATGGATGTGTCTGTACTTTATTGAAATAAACAAATAAATAAATAAATTAACTGTCTATCTCTTGAGGGTCTAGCAATCCCGGTTCCGTCTACCAGAGTTTGGTGGGGTAAGGTTCGGCAGTCATCCGGAATATGTTTCTCCCGGCAATCTTCGTCTCTTAAAAGGATAACGCTCTCGAAAGTTAGATCCTCCTGAGGAAAAGTTAGGTTAGGCGGGTGTTGACTTATCTCAAAAGTAACGAACAGGACTCATAGCTTCTGGCAAAATAACCGGGGCTTTATTAAATCCTTCGAACAATACATACGTTTTTAAACGCAACTAAATTTACGGCGAGAAAATTCACCTCGCTCTGTTAATATTTCTCTCAAAGCGTTTTGATTTATTCTTCTGCTGAGGGGAATTCCCCTTTTAACCCTCGGCCTTGACAGAATTAAAAAAAAAAAAAAAGAAAAGTAAGTTTAAATCATCGGTACAGTCTTTAGTTGATTTAAATATTCAAATGGCATTCATTTAACAATTATATGTCTTTTCTAGATCAAATTACTATATTTATCCAAAGGAACAAACATCATTTATAATTAGGTTTAAAATATGCAATTTAAAGTTTACAACAAGAAATCTAACCTCTCCCGGACATTCGCGAGGACGATCCGAGTTTTGAGTTCTTTGGTACTAATGAGCATCATTTGAAAAGGTAGGTTCTTTCTCAACAATTATTCTCGGACGTTTGGAGTTTCGGTTGATTTGAACTATCTGACCAAAATCGCAAGCTGTTCGTTTTGCGTTTTCTACTGTCTAAGCAACTGTAACCGGCCGGGGGGAAACCAACTGCCCCCTGTGACCAAATAGATTGGGGTATATATCAGTAGTTTGCCCCCGGAGGGGGACGTCGTAGACAGAACGCCTAAGGCGTTCGAGTAACGGAAAACAGTGACCAGTGAGGCCTGCAGGGCCGAGGTACCCGCGTTGTAAGTTATTTACAGGCCGAAGGGAGTCCGATTGACAGGTAAGTGGAAGGAAGTGGGGGGAGGGGGCGAAGGTATGTGATTGGGGGGCTGTTAGTTGTTAGTGGGGACCGTCAACCTTAACCTAAATACAACCTGCTTGTTTTTATTTTAACGTCATGAGATGTGAGCCCTTGGTAAAACACTGTCCGAATCCAAATTTCAGAAAAGAGTTATCGGCTTGAGGAGTGGACCTTTTTTTCTTCATTATCTGCAATATATGAAAGCTCGAGATAGAATAGGTTCCATACTAGTTCTATGGCCCAAATATTCATGCACCTTACCGGACTACTGTTCCAAAAGCGTGGTTGAAGGTTGAGTAAGTGCTGGAAGAAACTCCGTCTCGTAGCAACCATTCCATTGCAACTCTACTGCAACAAATCTACTATCAGTCTTCATTGTTGGCCAACAAAAGTTCGTGCACGTCTTTCCTTTTAACCGTTTCTTCATTGTCAATTTTGTCAAGTTAAGTGTCAGATCGCCGAACTGAAGGAGAAGCAATGTTAAATAAATTCGGCGATCAGTCACGAAGAGAGGAAAAAAAAAGAAAATAGCAAACGAAGAAATCGGAGGAGAAGACGAAAATTTAATTGCCCGGCACCCGGAGTTAAAGATGGAACATCCCAGGAGAGCAAGAAAGAGAAGGTAGAGCGCTCGTGGGAAAGAAAAACGACGACGGAGAAGGCGATTGATAGAAAAGGGGAGGAAGGAAGAAAGGGAGAGGTTGGAAAAGAGGTAGCTCCGGAGATTGGAGGAAAGGACGTGAGCATGAATTCGCCCAGCATGGAAAAAGAGCAAATGTGCCTAGGAAAAGAATTTTGAAGGTTGACGTGGAGAAGAGGAGCGTAGAAGGCCGACCCCGCCCAGGAAATTCCACAGACCGGAGAAATACGGAATTTTACGTCGCACAAGAGGAAACTACGCACCTCGTAGCGTGAATAATGGAATTCAAGCTGGACGAGCCAAACGAAGGGGCTATACACAACGGAACGTTAAGGCAAGTGACTTTTACCGCTATAATAAGGAGAGAACTTTCTATAAAGCCCGAACTTACTTTAGTGATAAAAATAAATATGCCACTAGAAGAAGCGAGCTGCGTCACGTGCCCGTAGTTTCGCCTTTAATGCTCGTGGGCCCAGAATCGACTGCCAGCGAGAAGAAAAGGAAATTGGAGGTTCCTCGCGACGAGCTCGAATTGGGGTCAGCTGAAGAAGGCCAGGCGAGCTGGAATTCGAACGGACGTGGGCCAGGAAAAATTGATCTTCAGGCGGCGAGCTCCGACGTCGTTAACGAAGGAGCGAAGCCAACGAAAAAGACAGACCTCGAAGCGGAAAAGTCACCTGACCATCTGGGTCCGAACAACAATCCAACCTTCATTGTTTCCAACAATCGGAAAAACACTCATTGTTTACATCCAAGATGGAGACAATGAAGATTGGATTGTTGTTCGGACCCAGATGATCAGGTGACTTTTCCGCTTCGAGGCCTGTCTTTCTCGTTGGCCTCGCGAAGGAGACGGAATTTTCGCCGAAGGTCTCGACTGCCGAGCAGCACTTAGACAGCGGGCAGGAAAGATTCCCAGGGTTGCTTCATAGCGGAATTGCAGAGAAGGAGGGTCAACAACCTTGGCTACCTGGTTTGGAAAGACATACGTCGGAGGCCGACGTGAATAACATCCCGAGTGCCCCAGTCATCCCGACAGCGGAGGACGACAGCTTTGCGAGCGCGCGCCAGGCCGACCGCGCTCAGCTTTAGCGTTTCACCGACGGGGTACCTTGCTTAATTATTATTATTATATGTGCCGATAGACTAATGATAACATATTTAATAATTAAGTGGACTGATGTTAATTTCCCTTCCTTACCAAGTGAACTGTGCTATAATGAAAGAAACTTCTTCTGAATTGAATGATGAAATTTAATTAATATCCAGGCTTATATTGATTTACTTTTATCGTTCTTAGAGCTGGTCACACTCCTCGAAACTCGAATGGGTCGCCGCTCACTGAGAATGCGGTGCCTAATTATCCAGGATTGACGCGCCAAGAAGCACTCCAGGAATTCAGCTTCGAGGCCAGGATACCCTTGTCGTACTTGAATTCCCAGGCGTTAATCCAGACGTTTAGATTGTTTACCCGAAATTGGTCCTACTGATATTGACTGTTGAAATTAATTGTATTGAACTTCCAATTATTAAGTGAAATTAAACTTAATCATCTATATTCTCATCACAACTGTGTCGCCCCCTCCTTTCTCTTTCTACGACAAAGCCATATTAATAATTATCGATTTAAGTTAATTAGCTTAATTAAAAGTCGTGATATTAAGTATTATTTACATATATATTCGGGTTCTTTACTTTCTTCGATTAAAATCATCGCTAAAAATAGTGGTGGGTGCATCATTGGTAGGGAGAGGAGGGGCGAAAAATCTGCAGCACCCGTATTCTCCACGAGAATAGGAAAAAATTGATACACTAAATTTTTTTTTAATTTTTTGAGTGCTACACATAGATAATGACATTAACTGAGAAAGTCAATACGGTAACGTAAAAATTTGATTTTCAATAGGAGCAGAAGCTTCTCTTTTTTTGGCCTAAGCCGCAACATCTTTCACTTAGGTTCGAAAGGCCATATTGGGCTTTGTGCCTCGTCTGTATTTGTCGGTAAACCGCTGGTTGCTCTATCCATCAAGTGCTTTTGGTGGATGGATTTTCAGCCTGCATCTCCCCTTTTATCCAAGAGACTAGCTGTTTGGGATGAAAGGATGATGGTGAAAATAGACAAGGATGATGGTGAAAAGCCCTGGGCGGGATTCGAACCCGCGACTCGCTGATTACGAGAGCGGAAAGACCTGCGCCTCAACGCTCTCGGCCACCGAGCCGGCCAAAAACACTTTCAATCTTAACCTCTTCTTCTACACAAGCAGCTCGTGCAACTCTGTTCAAAATTGTCGCAACAATCGAGAAATAACGTCATTCTTTTACTTACTTACTTTTTAAACCCGCTTATCCGTTAGGGTCGCGGGGGCAGCAGCCCTATGGAGGATCTCCAGCGATCGCGATCTTCCGCCATCAGGCGCATGTCCTCCCTGGTAATATCCAAGCGACTCGAACCCAGATTCTCCATGTAGTCTAGCCACCTGGTTCTAGGCCGACCCCTTGGTCTCTTACCCACGGGCTTGGAAAATAACAACTGCCTAGGAAGACTAGTTTGCGGCATCCGTATGACGTGGCCATACCAGCGCAACTGAGATCTCTCAATGCGGAGAAGTAGCGGCTCAACACCTAAAGATTCCCTTATCGTGCTGCTGTATACTCTATCTAGTAGGGTAACACCTGCCACACCTCTCAGGAATCTCATTTCGGCCGCTTGTACCCGCGATCGCACTCTTTCGGTCATTACCCAAGCCTCATGACCATAGGTGAGAATGGGGACAAAGATAGATTTGAAGACGGAGAGCTTGGCTTTGTTACCCAGCTCTCGTTTCGTTACCACGGATCGCCACAGTTCACGTCTGACACAGCTTGCTGCACCGATCCGAGCATCCAATTCTTTCTCCTGCCGTCCATCACTCGTGAATGCAATCCCGAGATACTTGAACTTCTCCACCTGTCTCAATGAGGCTCCCCTAACATGGAGAGCGCACTGAGCAGGCTGTCTTGAAAGAACCAGAACTTCGGTTTTAGCCACACTGATCTTCATCCCAGCTTCTTCACATTTGGCTGCAAACCGGTCTAGTGCATGCTGAAGGTTCGTGCGAGAAGACCCAAGCAGGACAAGGTCGTCCGCAAAGAGCAACCTCTCCACCAGGCAGTCGCCCACACAAACACGCTCATCGCCTCGGCTGCCCCTGTCTATCCAGTCCATAAAGATAATGAACAAGATGGGCGACAGTACGCACCCTTGGCGGAGTCCAACACCCACGGTGAACGGTCTTGACTTAATGCCATTTATCCGGACACACATCTCAGAGCTTTCGTACAGAGACATGATAGCAACCAGTAATTGCCCATCCACTCCATACTCTTGCAACACTTGCCAGAGCTTCTCCCGGGGAACCCTGTCATATGCTTTTTCGAGGTCCACAAAGCAAGCGTAGACCTCTTTTGCATACTCCCAGGATTTCTCAAAGATTTGCCTTAGAGCAAAGATGTGATCCGTCGTGCTTCGGCCAGGTCGGAAACCACACTGCTCCCCCGACAGTTTGGAGTCGACTATTTCCCGACTTCTCTTCTCCAGACACTTAGCGTACACTTTCCCAGGAATACTGAGCAAAGAGATGCCTCGATAGTTGTTGCAATCTCTCTGATCTCCCTTTTTGAAGATAGGGATCACAATTCCTGTCTGCCATTGCTTAGGGGCCTGTCCAGATATCCAAGCAACCTGACACACTCGAGTCAGCCACAGGATACCATCCTGATTTAAGGCCTTTAACATCTCGGACCGGATTTCATCATCACCTGCAGCTTTGCCAGTTTTCAGGGACTTAATTGCCCATCTGACTTCTGTTTCAGTGATACTACCGTGACTATTCTCCGCTCTAAGGTGCACCTCGTATGCCTCAGTTGTTGTTGTCACTGGATTAAGAAGAGATGCAAAGTATTCCTTCCACCTATGCAATACGCTCTCCTCCGTTTTCAGAAGCCTCCCATCTGAACTCTTAATAGTTTGTGATGAAAGAGACTTCTTTCCACGGAGGCGGCGCACGGTCTGCCAGAACACCTTGTTTGCCGAACCATAGTCTGCCTCCAATTTCTCCCCGAACTTCTCCCAGGCCTTGGCTTTAGCTGTTGATACTGTCTTTGCTGCTGCTTTTCGCGCCTCAGTGTACCGCACTCGACTCGAAGTTGACTTATTTGCAAGCCATAGCAAATAGGCTTCCTTCTTTGCCTTGACAGCTTCTTGGACTTCACCGTTCCACCATGCAGTCCTTTTCTCACCGCCCTGCGCCACACTCAGCCGCTTACGACCACAGCACAAAGCAGCCGAAGTAATCACAGCAGTTTTAAACAACTGCCACTCCTCTTCAACAGTACCACGATCACTGGGTAGTTCTTTGAAACTTGAAGATATGCTATCTGCAAAGGTCTTCCTCACAGCTCTATCCTCCAGTGCCTCCCATTTGATGCGCCAAGTTTGTCTGAACCTAGTATTTCGCTTGGTTGGCATGGATTCAGAGAACCGCAAAGTGCAGACAACAAGGTGGTGATCAGTTGATAGTTCTGCCCCTCTTCTCACACGAGTATCCAACACTGATCGGAATAAGTCAGCTGAAACAATTACAAAATCAATCAGTGACTTCTGGTCCATTGCATCCCTGTACCAGGTATACTTATGGACATCCCTGTGCTGGAAGAAGGTGTTTGTGATGGAAAGTCCATTGTTGCAACAGAGATCCAACAAGCACCTCCCATTCGCATTTAAATCGGGATCACCATTCCTCCCAATCACGCCCCTCCACGTTTGGTCATCAGCCCCTACGTGTGCATTGAAGTCGCCCATCAGGATGACAGAATCTGCACTCCCTCTCCTGCTAAGAGCAGCATCAACTTCATCTAGAAAAAGTGGGTACTCTGTGACTGCATTCGGAGCATATGCAACGAATAGAGAGAGAGACCGTTTCCCTATCTGAAGCCTCAGGAGACACAGTCTTCCACCTAAGGGGGTCCAATCTGCAACATAATCTGCCAGCCGGGGACTTGTGAGTATCCCCACTCCCGCCTGGGCAGTCATGTTAGGGTTGACACCAGAGTAGAAAAGCTTCCACCCTCCTTCTAAGTCCACAGTTCCAGAACCCGGACGTTTCGTAGAGGTAATACCTATGATATCCAGTCGATACCGTTTGGCTTCCTCCACTAACTCTGATTCCTTTCCTGTCATGGAGAATACGTTCCAAGTGCCGATTGACAGCACCCGATCCCGTTGTCGCTTTACCAGTTCCTCCTCCTGGGTAAAGGCATGCGCTGCCCCCGACCGTTTCCCCAAGCGCATAGCGAGTGCACTGGTGGGGCTTCTCGGAGGCATTGCTCCGAGATAACAGCCGGGAGACTGTCGACTATTTTTCGAACGAGAGCCTCTGCCTAACTCCCGAACGCGGGTGACTTTAACCTGCGCCACACCCGATGCAGTATAAATTGTCTTATTTGTCAACATCATGAGATATGTTTGTTTGGATACTCTTCGTCTCACTTCTCAACCATGACCTTTCTGGTAAGGGTGACCCTAAGGTAGCAGTGCTACAACCAGCATAGCTCACAGAATCCCTGAAGCACCCAAACCCCTGACCCACGGTAAGGGGGCATCCACTCAGGGGACGTCATTCTTTATTCTGCATTTTAACTTTGTTGCGACTTGCTAAGTTAATTATCAGATTAATTGTTAACTGTCACAAGCTCAGCGTTTAATGAAAAATCACATTACTTACCTGGGTATTTTTTAATAACTTTATTATCTTTTGACTTCTTTTTAACCACTTTCGTGACTAAGTTGACTCGACACATTCAGCTCGTCATCTTCAAGCCTTCGCATACACTCGTCCCAAGATCGTTTCGCCATTCAGTCGACTCGACACAATCAACTCGTCTCCGTGTTTCGGACGGTTTTTATTAAGCAGGGTTATTGAAAGTGATAGGTCAAAAGGAGGAAATTAAATACTGTACATTCTATGCAAAGTATAACGATTATCGAAAAATCGGCATTACGAGGCACTTCTGTATTTAGGCTCGAAGTCCTGTTCTTCACATAGGGTATGCTCTTCTTATTTCTGTGGTTGTGATACTTCAAATCGCGTTTCTCTAGGGCTCGTCATGAAACGACTATCGATATTTAATATACAGGGTGAGTCTGAAACCCTGTCACAAACTTCGCATGCGTACTCCCAGGGCCGCCGCCAGGGGAGGACAAACGGGACTCTAGTCCGGGGCCCCAGCGGAAACGGGGCCTCATCAGCCACGCTTGATTTTTTTTATGCTGATGCTGTGCGAGTAGATATATACTCGGACAATTATTCAAGTTATATGTAACAAAAAAGTTAAAACATTTAGCTTACAACAAAGAACAATACAAGTGGATGTTTAAATGCCCGCATGCTCCAAGCAAGTAGACGTCGTCAACGTGCTCGTATCGTGGGAAGCACGCTTGTCAAAGGGGCCCGCCACCGCCGGCCGGCAGCGGCACGCTTCTCAAAGACAGAGAGCCAGCCGACGCCGTCGCCGCTGTAAAATGAATATTTCCGTTTCACGCAATCAGACGTCGTTCTGTCTCAGGCAACAGCGATATTCTTGTACACTTTCGTGTGGATGTTGACGTGTACGGTGTAGAAAAAGTTCGCCTCCGTAGTTTGATAATTCATTCGCTTGGGCGTTCATTATTGCTTTTAAAGCAGTGATGAGTGGGCGCTGGTTTTGTGTGTTCAAATATAACTAGAGATTCTGGATCACCAGATTTTTTTTTTAAACTGAAGTTTCAGCTTGATACAGAACTAGCAAGGTTAGTTGAGATAACATCTTTCTAAGTAAGTTGTTACTTATCCCCACGTTTGAATAATAAACTATAAAGTTATCATTATTTGCCAAACAGATCAAAGTAGAACATACAATGAATCGACACAAGTCTGGTGCTCAAAAGCGACGGGAAAAGAAACAGAGGGAGAAACGGGAAAAAGAAT
The DNA here is from genome assembly GCA_023313115.1 of Rhysida immarginata. NCBI lineage: Eukaryota > Metazoa > Arthropoda > Chilopoda > Scolopendromorpha > Scolopendridae > Rhysida > Rhysida immarginata. The sequence continues at coordinate 1,208,107 of JAHWFO010024946.1, forward strand.
TGAAAACCAAAAATGTAATTGCCCAATTTTTTAAACACAGCGATGCTCCTAAACCTAATATCTCTGCTGAATCTGAAGATGTTTCCTTTCCATTAACATCCCGCCAGGAATTGCCACGTGAAGATTTGCGGCCCGCAGTCGAAGAACGCGGTTGTGCAACTATCAGATCTGGAAACAAAACATCTGCAACTCCAACTGAGGTCAAGACAGTAGGACTATCAGCGAAGTTAGGACTAGGAGAGGCAAATGATAATGTTGATGATTTTGTCGAACATGAAAACGAATTTCGCAACTACAGCGATCCTGGGCGATGGCCAGATCACTTGCAAGACCGGGACAGACAGTGCATCGTTTTATGCAAGTTAAAAACTGAAAGTCAGTTAATAGACATGATCAAAAACATGCCTTCAGATTACACTGGCAAAATGTTTTCCAAAAGTCTGTTACACTCCCAGTTGTCCAATAGTCGAGAAGAGTTTACTTAGAGATTGGATTGTCTGGAGCAGCTCAATAAATGATCTATACTGCATCACGTGCCTTCTCTTTTCTTCTGGTAAAAGTCTGGAATAGCATGTCAGTACTAGCCTTTTGGCAAGACGAGAAGGTTTTGATCCAAAAAACAACAGTGGAGGTTTCTTTATGAAAGGTTACGGAATCACGAAAAAAGTTCCCAGCATAGGGATTCTTACGTGGCTTGGAAGCTTTTGGAAAAATCAGTTACTGGTTCTTGTGGTATTGATAGCAGCTTTCAACAGCGAATCCAAACTGAAAGTGACAAATTCAATGCCCTATTGCGTAGACCCTTGGATGTTACATTGTTTCTGGCTTCCAGAGGACTCACATTTCGCGGACAATCTCAAAACATAGGAAACCCTCACAATGGCAATTTTTTGGGGTTACTAGAACTCGTATCTCACTATGATCCTTTGCTGAAACATCACTTGGAGTGCATCAAAGACAAGAAAGAGCATGGCAAAAGAATGCGAACTCATTATTTGTCATGGCAGACACAAAACGAATTCATTTCTTTATGTGGAAAACATGTTCTAGACAAGATTTTGCTTGAAAGAATGGAAGCTATTTATTTTTCCATTATATGTGATGCTACACCTGACGTATCCCATACAGAACAAAATATTCTCATATTACGATACGTCCATAAAAACGATGAGAACAAATGGTCAATAGAAGAGAGATTTGTAGAGTTCTTCCCGTGCAATCAGAAGACAGGAGAAGAAATTGCAGAAACACTCATTTCACGCTTAGACGAACATGGAATTGATCTTGAAGATTGTCGTGGACAGGGTTTTGACAACGGCACAAACATGGCGGGAAAAGTGAAAGGTGTTCAAGCGCGGATTCTACAAAAGAATGATGTTGCTCTATTCTCTCCATGTGCAGCTCACACATTGAATCTGGTCGGGGTAAACGCTGCGTCGTGTTGCAGAGATGCCATAACATTCTCTGGGAACGTGAATCGCCTCTACAAATTATTCAGCTCTTGTCCAGAAAGATGGAATCTCTTGCTGGAATCAACAAGATGCTCACTGCATAATCTGAGTGACACGCGCTGGAGTTCAAGAGTTGATGCCGTGCGTCCAATTGCTCAGAGGTTGCCTAACATTCTTCCTGTTCTAGAGAAAGTGATGTCCACGACAAAGTACACAAATGAAATTAGAAGTGAAGCACGTGGACTGAAAACATATTTCTCTTCCTTCACCGCAGTGTTGATGGCAGCATTCTGGCTAAAAATTTTGACGTGCATCAATGAAAGAAATCTGATACTCCAATCAATAGCAATCTCACTTGAAATCGCGTCACGTAATATCAAGGATCTCTCAAATGAATTGCAGCAGTTGAGAGATAATTGCCACACGATTTTCACTGAAGCACAGCATGTATCCAAAGAATTAGAATTCCTACAGAATTCAAGATGGCGCAGCGTCGCAGCAAAAGGCCAAGACGTTTCCGTTCAGATTCCGAAACGTCCAATGATTCCCAAGGCGTTGCGGGTGTCGAGGAATCAGCAGAAGCTAAGTTTACTAGAGAAGTGTTGTATTTGATTTTGGATTCTGTGATTGCGCAGATGAACCATTGGTTCGAAGTTTTGGACAAGATCTGGAAACTATTCAATCCAGTTCTAAATTTTAGAAGTCTGACTTCTGAAGAAATCTCATCCTCTTGTGCTGATTTATTGGTTAAATATCCACGTGATCTTACCAGCCTTTTGAAAGAAGAGTTGCTTCACTTGAAGCATGTATACGGTGCGACATTCAACATCAAGGAAGCGTCTGCCTCTGCGTTGTCTGATCCACTTGATCTTTTGAACTCAATTTATTCACTCGGGTTAGAAGGAATATTTAGTGAAGTCTGTATTGCGCTGAGGATTTTTTGTTGTCTTCCTGTGTCGGTGGCTCAAGGAGAACGATCATTCAGCAAATTGGCTATTATAAAAAAACTATTTGCGTTCTACCATGAGCCAAGAAAGATTAAATGGACTGTCAATTATTTCAATTGAACACGAACTTACCAGGCAGATAAACTTCAATGAAGTCATACGTGATTTTGCTAATATGAAAATAAGCAGTAACTTCTTCTTGTCACCAATGTCAGATTAATGCTGTTCAACTTCAAGAAACAAACTATTTAGATCTTACTCTAGACATACTGATATAGTAAGTATGTTAGTGTATAAATACAGAATCTTACCTTACCATACTGATTGTACACCATGTAGATAACCCTAATCGTTAGGCTAGTACGTATTAAAAAAATATACCCAGATGTTACTCCTAATTATTGCACTGATATAATTGTACCATTACAAGTAATCCGTTGCATAGGCCTATCTCATTAATGTATTATTTCAATTCTGCCATCTGCTTTCGCTGGCTTTCCTACTTGCAGTCAAACTTTTATTTGCGAGAAGGTTCAACTCACCAAGTATGGTATTGGTATTCATAAATGCAGCCAGCATTGTCGCTGTCGGATAAGCTACATTTCGGTCATTTTGTATACATATT
>JAHWFO010024979.1:0-25410 GCA_023313115.1 Rhysida immarginata
TGTAATAAATTTTTAAAAGTGTGAAGTTCTTTTGTAATCACCCTGTAAATGAACATAGCTGTGATGAATTGATATTTGGAAAAAAAAAATCGACTTCTTAAGAGAAGTCCCTTTGCAGTTTTCGAAATATCTACCGCATTGAATAAACTGACCTTCTCAGGTGTTCAATAAAATTGCTACTATGCACCCTATTTTCAAATTTTAGGTGCATCGGTAAAAAAAAAAAAAAAATTGCGAGCATTATTTTCTTTATCAGAATTTTTTTTTCGGGGTGCGGGGGGTTGAGGCAACACCACCTAGACAGAAGGCCTGCGCACAGAAATGTCATACACTGTTACATCATCATCAAACGGCCAAATGTAGGGCTTATTATTGGTAGAAATACGATTAACAATAGCCGCGTTTGTGTAATGTAACAATGTATGACGATTCTGTGCGCAGGCCTTCTGTCTAGGTGGTGTTGGCTGAGGTGGGCTGGCCCAATCCTGCTTGTGGGGAGGGGTCCCCCATGTAACAGATTTAGTTGACATGGTGGCAAATTTCGCCCCCCCCCCTCTCTGGGTACGGCCCTGGCAGTTCTAATTGTTATCACTTTGACGTTAACCAACGGGGAAATTGTTGTGCCCGAAACTGATAGTGCCATTAGCATCGTGGAGGAATCGAAGAAACTATGAAATGCTTTTCCCTAGGAAAGAAAACATTGGTCTTCTTAATTATAGTCTTCTCGAAATCAAGGTAACCAAAGGCGGTATCTCAACGCTTATGCTAGAATTTGCTCTTTTAATTTCACGTTTTTCTCATGTATCATACATAGCTCGTGATTTATCTATTTCAATAATAAACTTCTTTAAATTTTCTAGAGCATTGAAACGCAAGCAATGCAAATAAAACAGTTTTATCCCAAATGGACGATGCGAGTTTATTACGATTTCAGCAGAAACGATTCACTGGTTGCAAGGAAACTATTCACTTCGATTGCTACGAACTACGACAATGTGAATTTTTGCAATGTGCGTCTCCTTCCAGATGCAGGTGACATATCCGACAGGTTAGTACAATAATACAGTCCGTCCCAAAAGTTTATAGACATCAATACAATGCATGTATCAAAGAAACAAAAAGAAATACGACTGAGTTAAAATAGGTTTATTATTAAACGCATACAACTTGTATTTAACCAAAACAGAAATGACAATAAACTTACATTAGCGTATTGTTATAGAAAATAAATGAAAAGAGCACTGTCCCAAAATATATAGAATGCATGGGAATCTCAAATTTACAAGAAGACACTTGGTTCTCAAAAGCATATCGATTTTCCGTTGTTTCGTAAGACATCATATACAAGATTTTCTATAGAAAGAATCAAAGTTTGTAACGTTTTAGGATCTAAATTGTACCAAGCATACTCGATTGATGTCTTGAGTTCATTGATTGACGAATATTGACGTCCATTGGCATAAACTTCCCCAGATAAAATGCCTCACACGTTCTAAATGGGGTTCAGGTCAGAACTTATCGATGGCCAGTCAAGAACAGATACATTTTTGATAGTCTTTTGTAGCATTGGATGTAAGGATGGATGTGTTATTGTGCTGAAAAATCCGCTTCTTTCCTCCCAAAATTTCACCGAACGGAATCAAATAACTTTGTAGTGTCTCTATATACTTTTCTGAGTTATGTCGTTCAACTAAAAATGCTAAGGACGCTTGACCATTATATGAAAAGGCCGCCCACATCATCACCGATCCACCACCTTGTTGTCTGCTAAAAAAAATGTTCGGGGCTCTTTCCTTAAATCATGCCAGTAGCTTGCATATCCTTCAGGACCATCCAGATTCCAATTCTTTTCATCACTGAACAGCACATTCAGCCATTTATCACCACAAGATATGTGCTGACAGCCCATTGCGACCTCTTCTTTTGGTGAAGCTTTATGAGTGGCGGTTTAGGTCTCATTTTCTTGTGAATAAGGTAACCAGCTTCTTTAATACGTCTGTGAACTGTATTCTTTGATATATGCAAATGTGAACTAAGAGTGATGTTACGTATGGACATTTTCTGTGAGGAAGCCATTCTCAGTATCCGTCTATCATCACGAGAGCTTGTCACACGTGGTCTTCCTGAACGATATTTTGGTTGGTGTGGCTCTCTACGAGCTAGAACACTGTAAATAATACTTTTAGAACGGTTTAACGCATTGGAAATGCCATGAACAGATTCACCCTGCGATTTTAAGCTGAATATTCTGACAACCTCATCAGCTGTTAGCTGGGAAGCTCTAGGCAACTATCGACTGGATCCTTCATTTGGGCTCTGGATAACATTGTGTTCAGTGATGAGGCAAATTTTTATGTTCATGGTCAGGTGATTCGTCATGAAGACGAGATATTGGAGTGATACGAATCGTCATTGGATAGATCAATCCAAAGTCGTTGGTGATGTTAGTTATTGTTGGTATAGGATATAGAGCACTCGTTTGATTGACCAATTTTCACAGTCGGTACCCAAAATGCTGATGAGTATCTGCGAATGTTACAAAACAGTGTGTTCCCGTCACTGTTGAATGAAGATGGCAGTTTCCCAAGTTTTTTTCCAGCATGATGTTGTACCACCACCTAAGGACGTAATGCATGTAAAACTTATCATTTATTAGGAGCTTTAGCAAAAAGCTACTTATAAGAATGCACGCTTAGTCTGTACGTTTATCCGATCAGGCCGTCCAGCCGTTCGCCGTTTGCACGACAACTTGAAAACGGAATAACTTTTTCAAATTCTTTTTTCAGAAATATGACCAGCTCGGCTGTATCAACTTTTCAGCTTTTTCGTGGACTCCTTCAAGTAGATTTCACGTGCTAAAACAGTGACCGTTAAGAATTGACACGTGGAAAAGAAGAGAGACAAGAGACAGAACTAAAGTTAAATGAAAAAAGGGGAGCAAATAATAATATTCTTGTATGGAGAACCTCATCCAAAGAAGATAACGTAAATTTGGATAAAAGTCAAGTCTTGACGAAACGCTGCCCGTCGCAAATTGCATACCACCCCGAAGAGTTACGACTGGTACAATTCGGCTGCTGTGCGAAGCACAACACAGGAGATTTAAGCGGATCGAATCTTCTACCGCTGGGAATGCGTACGAAGCACAAATAGTAGTAAGCCTTGGATCAATGGCACAACACAAGACTTGGTAGTACAGCCACAGTTGAACGCACTAAGCACAAACGATGAGCTGCTGCTTCATTCTTCCAGAAGCCACAACACGAAAGAAGAATACGAAGCACAAAGAAAAATCTGGAGGTGGATTGGCTGAATACACACTTGAGAAAATTAATGTGGGCAAAATTTCACAACACTACGGTGAATGCACTGAACTCTTTATACGCTCCTGGCGTATTGTTATAATTAATATAGATGAAACCCAAAACGCTTATCACGTGATGCCACAAAGAAACAAACACAATAACACAAAATTGCTTGTCGTATTAAGCACATTTCTTACTTAACAACAAATTAATTAGAGGCACTTTTATCCAAAACACTAAAACACACACAGCTCACTTCAATTATATAAGCACACGCCACTTCCTCCTAGACGAATTTCGTGGAGGAATCGAAAAGACGTTCTGCGTCGAACTTGATCACAAATTATTGAAGGAAGTGGCAAAACACGGACTCGTCCTTACAAATGATAATTATGAGGCACCTTGGAAAACGTCTAACCGACATAATAGTAAATGCGAAACACAAAAAGATAATGTCACAATCGGGAGTAGAATTCCGAAGAACAGAATTACAGGTTAACGGCATTGGTAGAATAAGGCTCTGATGCGCTGTTAAGACAGCGTATTCCGACTTTCACTAGCAAAAGCAAAAATTTCCAGTATTAGCCGATTATCATTCCGCACATGGGAAAGATGATCGCTTCGGTTAATGTTAACTATCTGTTACCCCGACTTTCTCACCAAAAAGGTTGGGGTATGTACCAATAATTTGCCCCCGGAGGGGGACGTCGTTCCAGTGACCAGCGAGACCCGTAGGACCGAGAGTGGGACTTGCGTTTGTGATTGTGCAGATAGTTAACCATTGCTTCTTTAGCAAAGATTTTAATTTAACGAAACGAAGATAAACAAACACTTATGACTTGAACGGTGTCGTCTGTACTCTTCGTTTTAAAAATTACTGAAGAAAAGCTCCACGCAGTCGAGCATAAATAAAGTTAGAGTCTATTATGTCCAATTATAGAGTCGGCATAAATAAAGTCGGTAAGAGTTCATTAACTCGAAGGCGTTGTGGGACGGAAATGCTTAGCAAAATTGGAAAGCAACACATAAAACATATCGATAGAATCTTCTCGGCGAACTTTAGAAAAGTAAAAGTTCATAAGAATGGCAACGGAATCTGCAGAAACATTCTCCCTGTTCCTCCTAAATGAAATTCAGCAAAGGAGAACGGGAACACCCCCAGGAACTCGTTACATTCTAATAGTCCAGCCGTCTCTTGTAGAAATACAGCATAATAAAGCTTACGGAGAGAGCTGTTAACTCTACAGTGGAGCACAGTCATGAAATGAAAATTAATAGCATATACAGGTCGCGGAACATTATTAATAAAAATTAGCCTACCATTCTCCGTAGCACTCTGAAGTGTTACACAAATCTCCGGCTTTGTTACAGAGAAAGTTCCATTTGTTCCTACCGGCTTGAAAACTGCTTGCTATCTCTCGGCGAAAACTCCGTAGTCGTCCTTCGCAAGAGCGAACGTTGACGAAGCTCTTCAAACAAACTTCCCCGTATTCGTGGCGGTTTGTCTCCTCCTTCCGAATACGTATGGCGACGACGCTGGCATTTTCTGCCGTCTCACTCGCCGGCCGTTGTCGCTGTCCTCGTAGCATTCATTACACTTATCGTGACCGGGCTCCACGCTCTTTTCCTCGAACTTCCTCCATTGCTGTTCGTTTCTCTCTCTGTCTCTTCTCTTCCTAACACGTGATCGGTTTGCGATGACCACGTCAACATGACACTTTCCCTTTATGTCACCAGCGCTTGCATCCTTCAAGATCATCTAACGTTGACGAATACCACATGACAAGAATACCAAGATAATGGTATAACAATTGATTCGTCAAGAATGAATACACTGTTATTTCTGTTTATCTTTTAAGCATTGTTGACATGAGCACGCACACATAATCGCTTTGTCGTAGCTAAAGCTCCTTCTTGGAATGTTTGCAAGATTTTATTTTATTTTATTTTATTTGAGGTAAAGTTCTGTCAGTGACTGAAATAAGTCATTGTCACGAATTTACTTAGAAGTGAGGGGAGCAGAGTTGCTTAACAAATGAAAAAGTTTAATAGAAAACAAAAATAATGAATAATACAAGTTGAATCGTAAAATTCGAATAAACTGAGATTAATACAGTCAGTAATCTATACAAGGTTTCTTGATACGAGAATCCTTCGGCTTGGTTAAGTAGAGTATGGTCGAGATAACAAGTTCGTCTCGGTCGGTGAGTAATGTCGCTGTGTCCGGGGAAAGGATTCCTGCATTTATTAAAGTAGACAAAGCATTAGGATAACAATCAATTCCAATGAGGCACATCCAATATCAATTTAGTTCATATGGCGTCAAATAATACTCTTAGCAGTTATTAACTTACGACGTGGAGGAGAGTCTGCTACCTGACCTCGCGCGCTCACCCTGACGTGTTTACGGGCCCGCGCACAGGGAGTGACGCCGCGTCGAGATTCGTTCCAGTCGCTTGAATTATGCCGATATGAAGTCCTCGGGCTGCCAGAAACAAATATAAGCGGTAAGGCGCATGAGTTGTCTGTCCCAGTCTGCGATGTCGGTGGCGTTATTAGAAGAAGAATCTGCTGTATCAGGAATGCTGTTACCTACGGCCGGGTCGTGCTGTCCCTTCTCGGCTAGGCAGTCGTCGGGTCCCGTCTCCGTACGGTCGGTGTGGGTTTCCCTTTGTGGATTCAGAGGCACTGTCGAGGGACAATTCAGAATATTAACGGTATTCACAATATCTGTAACTTGCCTTTTTCAAGATTCTCCTTGAGCCCTCGGGGACGGTCGGAAGAGCTGAGGGCGAGAGCTGTCATCTGATCCTCGGCAAGGATACCGCTCCGACATGGTTTCCATCCTTTGTCTGGTTGTTGGGAGAATCGTCTGAGCCAGGCCTTAATTCTTCATTTGTCTCGCCTTTTATTCTTCCTTCGCCCCGCCTTTTTCGCTGTCTGTTTTGCATAGCCAATAGCGGGCGGGTAGAACCACTTGTTGCTCGGGGATGTTCTTCCTGATGACTATGTTTATTTACGTCGAATCTCTCCACGTGCTTTTGTTGTCACGATCGATCGCTCCGTTGACGTGACAGTCATTAGTAAGGCATTAATTTTAGATGAAAAATTTCAATAAGCTTTTATATCGACCCAATTTAACGTTTAATTTTTACCTATTTTCTTCTATTGCACGACTTGCCTTTGTGCAATTGATGCAGTGGACATATCTTTTAAGGAAACATGGGGCTAACTAAGAAAAATATAGGCGACATTTCTTTTTAAGGCTTGCCTTTGTGCTTAAATTCCGTGCTTTAATAGAAATATGGGGCAATTTTTTGAGAAAAAGGCGGGGGGAAATTGGTTCGTCCTACTTTGTACTGTAATAAGCATGAATTTTCATTATGTATTGCTCTGACGACAACATATTCCAATTAAATTATTCTATAAAAGATTATGCTTATAATATTAAGAATTTAAAATGCTCTCTTTTCATTATTTTTCATTATAAAGTTTAATTATAAGAACGTTATTCTTGAAGGTTTCCAATGTTATGGCGGTTTGCATGCGTGGGCGATCCAACAGTGGAGCGATGTCTGTTGCGTGATTTGGATAGTCCTATTCTGAAAAGAGAAGTAGATGCCGTGAACGAGTGGATACAATCCGGGAAAACTCTTCATGTGATGAGGGATCATTATGAGCACACTGTTCCAATTTTGGGTAAGTTACGTGGATGCTGAATACACCAAGTACATTCTCCTGCATATACCCGTCCGTTCTAGGCAGTGGTATGTTGTTGCCGCTATCTTGAGTAGCCATACAAAATTAAAGATAAACTTTTGAGTAACCTTTCTCTGATTCCTTTTCGAATATTTTAATTGCCAATTAATTAAAATTCAAATTCTCTTCTTTTTAATTAAATATTAATTATGCTTATTTGTTTTTAGTTATTGTCAACTGTTATTGTTTGTAATACATTGCTAAAATTGAGATATCGGAAAAAGGCAGACAATTTTTGCTCTATCGTGCATTGTTTGGCTGTAGATATTTTGATTTAAAATCTATTAACTTCGAACTCCTTCGAGATATCGAAACACGGACTGTAGATTCGTAATCAGCATGAAATTCAACATCAGATAATTCTATCATAAGCCCTATAATTAGATTATAATCTAACGGGCACAATGGTAACAGATAAGACACACGGAGAGATTTCAGAAACGAATGCAGTTCGTCGATAAATTTCTCAAACGAAATTCTTTATATGTTAATGAAATCGAAATTTGTAAAACATATAAAATATCAATTTAATGTTTCATTTTATTTTCAGGAGGAATGTGGGGAATTTATAACGACAATGACCCGTCGTTGATTAGGAATATGATACCTCACCTTCTGAAACCTAACACCAGATGGAAAAAAAAAGGTTTCGACCAAAGAGTTCTTGAAAAAGTTTTGTGGACGCGTATCTCTGATGTCATGGCTCACGACAGTTTCTACTGCAATGTCTTCGTGAGGGGTGCTCGTCCGTTTCCTAGCCGTCGAGAAAATCTAACATTTGTTGGCTCCACTGGGTATTCGAAGCTCTCAAGACCCTGCGCCTTAGAGTGTAGACCATTGGAGCATCCTGACTGGGTGTTCTGTTAAATAATGCAATGAAAACGTGATTTCAAGAGACTTATTCGATATTTGGTTGAAATGCATCATCTCTACCTCCGTCCTTATCCGTAGATTTAAAGATGGGGGGGAGGGGTACTGTAATTTCATTTTATTATGAATGATAATGACAAAAAAAGTTTATTTTCAGTTAAGATTTTCTTATATTCTACAAAATTACTTGTAAAACTAATTAATACAATTTATCCGTCATAAAAATTGTATCCGTTATTAATGCTATAAAAATAATCAAGAGTAAACAAAATATACGGTATTAATAAAGATTCTTTGTAACATTCCTAAGTGTATATGTAATACTTTCTCTTGAAAATTTCTTAGGAATTAGAGCCGTGCCACCTTGTAATATTCAGATTAATTCGGTGCTTATGCATTCTTACTATTTCAACTGCATCCCCTATTTAATTATTGGGAATTTTACTTTATAGAATCGATTATTAAACGAATTCAAACATCATATTTCACATTCTAAAAAAATCTTTTAAAAAGATTTTGACTTTTGTTTTAAGAATCTGCTTTAAATTTCAAAAAGTAATACATAATATGGATGAAAGAAGAGATAAACAAGAAGTTTAGGAAAATAGCAAAAGCCTAGTTCAAGAAGTAAGCTAAAAAAGAGAAGTGAATAAAAAAAATTAGTTAAGGCATCGTTATCCAACGATAAAAGGGTTTTAGCCAAAGATAGACTCCGAAGCAATGGGGAAGTTGCATGGAATTTCTTTTTTAAAAATAAGGACTGTTTTATATAGATTTCGGTAAGCTGAATATGAAAATTGCCATTAAAAATCTTAAAAGTATTAAAAAAACTATCAAATTTAACTTTAAAAATGCAAATCCACGCCCCCAAACTAAAATGATGTGTGATGTCACACGCCATTGAAACACACGCCTTTGTAGATTAGCTCTGCCACTGCGCATGCGCGGAAAGGGGATAGCTCCTAAATGGCATCTTGTTTAGCGAAATCTCTATTTCTTCGCGTATTTTAATGCATAATTAAACCATCCAGTAACAAATTGATACTCCACAAGTCAAACAGGTTTAAAAGCTCCTTGAACTAATAAAATCGATCATTTCAGCTTCCTTTTATATATACTGGCTATATTTTTAGTACCAAACTGAATATATATAAAATTTCAGGTTTCTAAACCTTTCCGTTCAAAAGTTATAACTTGATTTGTATTTGAGGCCTCGGGGCCTTCTGTTGGACCCCATAGGCCTGCATCACATTTCTTGTATATTTGCTATATTTTTTTTAGTACCACACTATAAATCTAAAAAATTTCAGGTTCCTAGATCGTTCCGTTCAAATGTTATAGCTTCAATTGTATTTGGGGCCTCGGGACCTCCGGCGGGGCCCTAGAGGATTATATCACTTTCTTGTATATTGGTTTTATTTTTTTAGAACCGCGCTACAAATTTACGAAATTTCAGGATTTTTGCCCTTTGTTCAAAAGATAAAAAAGGAACCATGAAATTCATACAAGTGGCCCCTGAGGCCACCCAAGAGGATTCGCTATATTTTTCGCACCGTCCTCCGTATAGGGCCTACGTGTGTAGAAAATTTCATGCCTCTAGGTCATCCTTTCAAAAGTTATGGCATCAAAATGTTACGAGCAGTAGCGGGAGGATTCGCTATACTTCAAATAGTTCTTTAAATTCTGACGTCAAACAGTCAAACTCTGACGTCACAAATTGCTGAAACGCAATCAAAACTCCATAGACATGAAAGGAAGTCAGTTGGGGAAACCACAAAAACACATGATTTGGTCCACCCTAGAGGATTCGCTGTATTTTTCGCTCTGTCCTCTGTATAGGGCCTATGTGTGTAGAAAATTTCAAGCCTCTAGGTCAATCCTTTCAAAAGCTATGGCGTGTGACATACACGTTACATACATCTGTACCGACGTTAATAGGGTTTTAGATGATGCTAAAATCCTAAAAATGGCAAGAAAGGGGATGATTAAGAAGAGGTAAAAAAATGCCGTGTGATTCTATTAATAATAATTAAATTGTTGTCGGTTTATTAAGCACGAAATGTTTGGTTGTATATTATCCAGAGCCAGTTCACATAATAGCTCAGACTATCATGTAATGACTATATCTGTACCGTTACACAATAAAAATTACGCAATAGGTTACCTTTCCAGTAAGATACCAATGAATGAATCCAGTTGATTGATGGTGAATGACAAAATGATTCTGAGCTAAAGTAAATGTGAGGAACTGACTAGAAACTACATATAATTGTTAACTATACAGATTGTCCCGCAATTGAATGTCCGCAGCTTGACTATATGTTCCTGGTTTTTATTTTGAGTAAAAAAGTCCAAATCAGTATGGGGCCCAAATTGAGACGATTTCTCAAAAAATAATTATTTTTAGAGTGCTAATTTATTTTGACCCTAGAAAACTGAGACTAACATCACTTTTCAACATAGTCACCGTCAAACATTACACATTTTTTAGAATGCTGATAACTGATTGGGGGAGGTTCTTCACAGCTATTTAGCTGAGGGACGGTGAAAACTAACCTAACCTAAGCTAATCTAACCATTTCTAACCACACCTCTCAGGAATCTCATTTCGGCTGCTTGTACCCGCGATCGCACTTTCGGTATTGCCCAAGACTCATGACCATAGTTGAGAAAGGAGACCATAGTTTGTTTCCCAGCTCACGTTTCATTACCACGGATCACCACAGTTCACGTCTGACACAGCTTGCTGCACCGACCCGAGCATCCAATTCTCTATCGTGACTGCAGACCCGAGATACTTGAACTTCTCCATCTATCTCAATGGAGCTCTCCCAATATGGAAGGTGCTTTATTTGCAAGCCAAAGCGAATAGGCTTCTTCTTTGCCTTGACAGATTCTTGGACTTCAACTTTCTGCCATGCAGTCTTTTTCTCACTACCCTGCGCCACATTCACCCGCTTACGACCGCAGCACAATGCAGCCGAAGTTTTCACAGCCGTTTTAAACAACTGCCACTCCTCTTCAACAGTACCACGATCACTGGGTAGTTCTTTGAAACTTGAAGATATGTTATCTGCAAAGGTCTTTCTTACAGCTCTATCCTCCAATGCCTCCCATTTGATGCGCCAAATCTGTCTGGACTTAGTATCTCGCTTGGTTGGCATGGATTCAGAGAACCGCAAAGTGCAGACAACAAGGTAGTGATCAGTTAATAGTTTTGCCCCTCTCCTCACACGAGCATCCAACACAGATTGGAACAAGTCAGATGACACGATTACAAAATCAATCAGTGACTTCTGGTCCACTGCATCACTGTACCAGGTATACTTATGGACATTTTTGTGCTGGAAGAAGGGGTTCGTGTTGGAAAGTCCATTGTTCAACAGAGATCCAACTAGCACCTCCCATTCGCATTTAAATCAGGGTCACCGTTTCTCCACATTAACGCCATTCGACGTTTGGTCATCAGCCCTTACATGTGGATTGAAGTCGCCCACTAGGATGACAGAATCCTGCTAAGAGTAGCTTGATGCCCCACAGAAAGAGTGGGTACTCTGTGACTGCATTCGGAGCATATGTAACGAACAGAAAGAGTCAGTTTCCCTATCTGAAGCCTCAGGAGACACAGTTTTCCACCTAAAGGGGTCCAATCTGCAACATAATCTGCCAGCCGGGGACTTGTGAATATCCCCACTCCCGCCTGGGCAGTCATGCTAGGTTCGACACATGAGTAGAAAAGCTTCCACCCTCCTAAGTCTACAGTCCCAGAACCCGGACGTATCATAGAGGTATTATGATAGCCAGTCGATATCGTTTGGCTTCCTCCACTAACTATGATTCCTTTCCTGTCATGGAGAATACATTCCAAGTGCCGATTGACAGTACCCGATCCCTTTGTCGCTTTACCCGTTTCTCCTCCAGGGTAAAGGTATGCGCTGCCCTCGACGGTTTCCCCAACCGCATAGCGAGTGCACTGGTGGGTCTTCTCGGAGGCATTGCTTCGAGATAACAGCCGGGAGACTGTCGACTATTTTTCGAACGGATGTCTCTGCCTAACTCGCGAACGCGGGTGACTTTACATGCACCACACATTCGTCGACATCAAGAGATGCTCTTCGTCTCGCTTCTCAACCATGACCTTTCTGGTAAGGCTGACCCTGAAGTAGTAGTGTTACAACCAGCATAGCTCACAGAATCACTGAAGCATGCAAACCCTTCATCCACGGTAAGGGGGCATCCATTCAGGGGTTTTACTGAAATCGATTTAAAAATTCACGATTCGCGAAAAATATAATGAAATTTCGTGATAAAAAAAAAATCTTCATCTCTACACACGAGGCCAAATTTTGTGCAGCTCACCAAAACGGGAAGCAGTAGAAACCAAATGACGTTAATAAGCATTTTAGGATCTAAACTGTGCCTTGACGTATTTTTAATGATAATTGTTAAACCGTTGAAGAATACTAATTTTATTTCTAAAATATATTAAAAAAAATCACACCAGCGAACTAGAGTCAATAAATTAGACATCTACGGGTTCTTCTAATTGCGACGAACAATTTTTGGATATATATTGAAGGAATCTGAAGAACCATTTGGGAGATGTTGAGGGCTTATTTATTTTTTAAATATTATAATTTTCCATTTCGATCGAAATAAGAGAACTCGGAATTAAATCTGTATTAAAATTTAAACGAAATTAAACAAAAGATTATTAATTTTATGTCAAAGTGGAGGTATGTACGAATGTACCATTCTACTAGTTTCAATTTATTTAATATTGGTGTACACCTATAGGCTGTTTACCTATAGGCCTATGTTTTTTTTTTATTAAAGCTTTCCTCTTAAGGAAGGACAGTGTTTGAGTGAATCGAAACTCGTAGTATAGAATATTAGGCATATTTTCATTTGATTTTATGATTTCATACACTTCAGTACTCATTCTTACTATTGAAAAAATTGCCCGGACGTCGAGATAAATGAAATAGTCACTGACATAATCAGCAAAGGTTCTCCCGGTTTCCGTGCACCTCTTACACTCCAGATAATAGATGAGTGAATAAGGGCGTGACTGGAGCAACGTCATGCATTGTGTACTACTTCAATAATTCGTAAAAATTTTCGGTTTCGTTTTCATAGAATATTTATCGAGCATTAACAAGAATGCTATGGTTATAACGATGGTAAGCCGCTTTTCTTTTGGTTTCTTTTAATGTTAGTGGATATGGCGAATTGTCAAGGCATGATTAACAAAACTTATATTTTATTACATCATTAATTCTATATTGGTATTCCAAAAATCGTTTGATGAAATCAAATAGACGTAAATAACATATGGTAATCATTTACTTGAAGCGAATATGCAAGTATTTTTTTTTGTGCAGCTAAAATTCTATTCAAATATCTAAGAGTATCGTAAATAAGTATTTCTTATGAAAAAAAATAGACGTTGCTTGTGAAATATCAATCGAGCGCTGAGAAATTCTAAACAGGCAGCTACGTCATTTAAGCAGTGTTTAGGGTATTATGTTTTAATCTAAACAAATTTTCTTAATTAATTTCCACTTGAAATATTTTTTTCTTTTTGTGTTCAAAGAGAGAACCATCCTAATTTGTTCTACGCGCTGACAAATCTACACTGAGCATTAGCAAATTGCGTACGCAGGTCATTACCCACTCGTAGATTTTGACGGTGGAGAAAAAGAATTTTGCTCAGCTGACCTGTTTTAATAATGTTTTTATAATCTTCTTTAAAATGCACATAAACTATTTTTTCACAAGCTTGATTGACTTCGTGCAAATGCAAAATTATTAAAATTGAAGAGAAAGGATTTCGAAATCTACGAGCGTCTAATTGTTAGGGTATCTCGTAATTTATGAATCGTGTTGAAATTTGTCTCCTCCTCTCATTTCTGATACTTTAGAAAATATAATAAAATTAAAAGCAGTATATAATATACAAGTGCTTGCGAATGCATTCATCTTCTTTTTCGGGTATTTCTCTGCAATTAATCAACATCTTTGATGAAAATTTAATCTATAGACCAAATGCCTATACGTTAACCCGATAGCATCAGGAGACTATATAAATTTGAATGAACTAGGAGGAAAACTAGCACCGGGACACATTCTCCGACCTTGTGTAATCTACTTATATTTGCTTTAAATGTAGCTCTTTTCAATACGATGTATAATTTAGTCAATCAATTCTGTAAAAAATACTAAAACTTTTTCGAAGGTAATTCGTTCACCTGTTCATTTAAGAATATTCAGTTCATTTTTGAGTAAAAGCATATTGGTTAAATTATATTTTTTAAAACCTGTGTCCTCCTTGAACACTATTGGACAAATGAAACATTCTTCTACAATTGTCGTGTAGCAAATAAAGCGATGAAATAATAATGCTTAGGCTTTCTTTAAAAAATGCATGGACTTAAACCCTAGTGCACACCTTTTTATTCGAAATTACTAACGCTCAATTAAAAAAAAAGGCTGTAAAAGAATACTCAACTTTGAGAGATACTCAACTTTAATCATTATTTTCATCAAATTTTCATCGACTGAAATATATCTTCCGCACATTTCATTCCAATAAACGATAATGTTTGAAGTCTCCTCAGTAAATGAAACATTTACTACTTCGAACTGATTCCCAACCCCCGCTTCCCTACAACCACCATTTAAATAATCATTTTTAACATAACTAACCATGTTATAAATTTCGAATAAAACACATAATTGTTTTTTTTGCGTTTTCATGGAATCTTATAACCTAAACCTAAGGGCTCCAGATCTCATGCAATGCTACGAATAAAGCAATAGAGAAGCCCTAATCTTCTGCGCCTAAGGGCCCGGACGTCTTCAACCTCTAGAACTTCATCCCTCTTTTATCGTACCGCTTACCCCACAATCATCTGAACAATACCTTCTCCAGCAGGTGGATTGGTCGAAAGAGCCCTGTCGCATGGTCCGACCAGTCGTCGGACGTAAACCGTTTGAATTCTCTTTGTGGGAAAACTGTCCTATACAATAATTAATGTGCATGAAGCCTGTAATACTGTTCGGATACATAAGGAAGAGTGCATCAGTCGGAACATGATTCGGTATATGGAAGCTACCATCTAGCCCCATGAGGGATCGGGAGTCAGTGATTGATATGCCCTACTGTTTCTTAAAATTCGATATTGTGGGTTCACTGAGTATTTCCTGACCTATGTTTATGGGTCAGGAACTACCATTTTTATCCCCAGAAATCATCTCCTGAAGTTTTTTTTATATCTTTTGAAACTAATTTGTATATTAATTCTTTTTGGTTTATTTAAAAAACAGTCAAAATTATAAACTACAAATTTTTATTTATCAGGTCCAGGGGAAAGTTTTTTCGTTTTCGCAAATATTATAATTGGCGCTCAGATTAATGCATAAATGAATTTTTTATTCATCGAAATAATTTCTATCATTATCAACAACCTTCTCCCAACGAGATACTAAATCACAAAATTCCTATTTTATAAAAGTCACGAGTTTAACAGTTGAAAAACACACCCAGTTCATGTTTTAGCTCTCCTTCTGTCTTGAAGCACTTGTTTCTCAAATGGATATCGAGAGATCGGAAAAAGTGATAATCTGTTGGAGAGATATCTGGAGAGTAGCTGAATGAGGTAGCACTTCCCAGGCAAATTTGTTTATTGCCTGACGGGTCAGCTTTGCCGTATGCGGACGTGCGTTGTTATGAAGAAAAACAACACCCTAATACGCTTCGCAAGAGCTAGCTGTTTTTGCTTGATTTTTTCATGTGTACCTTGAAGCTGACCAACATACACGTATGCTGTGATACTTTTTCCTGAATTTTGAAGCTCATAATGGACTACACCAACTGTTGTCCACCAAACACTCAAGAGAATCTTCAAGACGCTCATCACCAGTTATAAATTTTTTGATCAAATTCTGTGCCATCGAGTCGTTGACAGAATCATCACCGAATGCTATACAAATGGTACAAGCAGCCTCCGCTGCTTTATGGCCAAGTTTAAATTTATACAACAGACCGGCTCGAATTATTGGTGATGTAGGTGCCTTTCAGACGTTTATTCAAAATAAAATTTAGACAATTAAGTGCAAAAGTATGACCAATCATTTCTCTTTAATGTATAAAAAAATTTGCATTATTCAAATTATCCTACGAGAGGATTGTAACCATTCAAAAAGTAAGGGTGAAAAAACGAAAAAGTTTTTCCCGGGACCTGATATTTCTCAGTAAAAGTTTTACAGTTCTTCTCAGTAATTTGATATTTCTTACATGAAACCAATCTACATTTTTTAATAAAGTGAAGACTATTTTGATATTTATAGAGACATAGCAGAGCTTCCAGTTAAATTTTGACGGTAGCATCGACTTCGTAAACGGGCCATGGATGGACATGAGGAACAACAACAAACAAATCATTCGAAAAATCCTCAAAAGAATCGTGCAAGAAGTCGTGAACGAAAGGAGAAGAAAACTTGGCGGCTAGTAACTACTGAAGGCTTTCCTGATAAAAAAAATTTAGAAAATTTAGTTACCAAATCCCCAAATGAGGTACTTCAATATTTAATCAACTCAGAAAGCGGGTTTAAAGATTTATTAAAGCTGAAGTCGTTAAAAGAGTACATAGCGTTAATAATTCAAGCAATATGTGCTGCTTTACAAGTAAAAAATTTAAGAACGAAAATTAAATTTTGCATGATACTATTACAATCAACATTATTTTCAGAGCATTTACCAGCACTGATGAATAGAACAAAAGAAAATCGTTCAGCTTGCGTAAATTTGCAATTTATTCTAGTATTAATGATTGATCCCATTCTTCAACATAGTAAGTCTCTTCCACAGAATAATCTTCAACATTTCGTTGATTTCTCATACAGTCTTCTGGAAAATATTAAACCTGATGAAAGTGACTCAGAAATTAGTAAAACCATTGCAAGCGTTAATAAAAATCTAAGGCAGTACACACAAAACCTTTCACTTCCTGTAGAATCCAATGAAAGATTGTCAAAAAAGCAAATTTTCAGCGACTTCCGTTTAGTTTCTATTTATCCAACAACTGAAGATTTATTGAATGCACAGAAGCCTTATCTTGTAAGTATAATGGAAAAAGGAAGTTATCAAGACTTAAATTACTATCTCGCCGTCCACTTCTGGCTGATGAGGGAAGATTTTATTTCCTCATTACGAACAGCATTTCAAGAATATTTGAATACGAGAAATAAGGGACTACAAACCCGTTATGAAAATGGCAATTTCTACAAGAAAGTCAAAATCAAAAAGGCAAATTCCAGAGGAGTAATTCTCTACAAGTTAGAGGTTAAGACAAACATAAAGAAGGACTTCCATCAACAAGAAATACTAAAGAACGGTAATATCATTTGCATTTCTTCAGATAATTTCAAAACAATACATGCTGCACTCATACAAAATTTTGAAGAAGATGAACTGCCTAAGGGTCAGGCTTTTCTTCAGATAAAATGCAAAAAAACAAAGAAAATTTTTGAAGAAGATTTGGAGATGGCAACATGTTTCTCCGCTTTGGAGTCGCCTGCTTTTTTCGAAAGTTATCGACACGTGCTGAATTGTTTGCAAGTGATTCGTAAGGGACAACTTCCCTTTGAGCAACACATTGTTCATGCCAATCAGAATATTAAAAAACCTGCATACGTCAACAGTAATGCATCGGTCACGCTTTCTACTGCAAATAATCAGGTCGAAGTGTCCCTCTCAGCTTTCAATAAGTGGCCAACTGCTAAAGAATTAAAATTAAACATTTCTCAAATGCAGGCTTTGCAGTTATCTCTCTCGCATTGTCTTGCAATCATCCAGGGGCCTCCGGGCACAGGGAAAACTCATATAGGATTAGTCATCCTTCAAACGCTTCTACTTAACCGGAAAAAATGGAAGATCGACAAAAGCCCAATTCTAATTGTTTGTTACACTAACCATGCACTCGACCAATTTTTGGAAGAAGTGCTCGAATTCAATACGAACTTGGTGAGAGTTGGCAGCCGATCATCCAGTGAAAAACTTGCGGAATTCAATTTGAAGTATATCCGGGAAAATAATGCGGATTGCATGAGGCTTTTAAATGAAATTACAGAAACGAAAGGAGAAATAGAAAATCTTAACCTTCTTCTTAAAAAAAAGTCCACTTACATATTTCATGAAAGCATACTCGATCTACCTTATCCAGATGGAAAGATATTAAACATCATGAAAAATAAGAATTATTTATATGAATCCAAATCATTTTTGGCTACATGGCTAGGCGTAGCTTTCAAAACTGAAGATCTAAGATCACTTGAGGTCATGTCCTATTTTTACAGTCAAAGAGTTACTTTTAAAGAATTTGATATGAATGAAGGTACCAAAATTAATTCTCTGCAAACGATGCACTGCCATTTCGAATTTCCCAAAGATCTGGAGAAAACTTTATTGTGTAGACTTAAACTTCCTTGCTTAAGGAAAAAAGAACTTGCAGCAGAGGAAATGAAAAAGACTGACGAGATGCGTGATGACGAAGTAAGAGAAGACATGGACCTATTTAGCTTGTCTCGAAACAATCGATGGAGACTTTACAGGCGATGGATTAGCATTTTTACAAAACAAATAAATTCTAAGATTCTGCAACTACAGTCAAAAATAAAACAGAATTCAGCCAGTATGAACGCAGTAACTAACCGAAAAACTTCTGATATTTTGAAATCGTGCGACATTGTGGGAATGACTACTACAGGAGCAGCAAGATATTATGACGTTCTGAAAAAAATTGGCTGTCGAATAGGTAAGAGACAAACTTTTATTGTTAGCTGAAATTATAATTTCATTACATATTTAAAAAAGTATAGTTATAACTCAATATTTTAATAATTAGTGTTGAAACATAAAATTCTCTAATTGGGCACTTTGAAATTTCTGTATAGATCTGTAATATATTGGCTAAAAGATTTTTTTAAGAGTTTACATTATTGAAAGAAAAATTTGTAAAACTATGATTTCAGAATATAATAAAAAGTTATTATATTAGAATTAACATTTTACAAATGACATATTCTAATTGTTTTAACATTCTTATTCGATTATTGTCACAGTCTAAATAATAAGGCTGCTATTTATTACCTAGCTTATGGTATTACTAAGGTTACCATAGTAAGGTACGAGAAATTCTTCATGACGAAAATGAAAACAGCCCGCGGAAATTCGTAAAAATCTTCCTGCAGTTGAAGAGATGTCGAAGGTATGATCGCCAGCACGAGATATTAGATAAAGCCACTTTCATATTCGGGCAAACGGAGAAATTGAAGACGAAAGGAATAGTTGCTTTCTCCGTAGTTCACCATAAAGTGCTTGGTCATAGATTTCTTTTTTCCAGCTGAAAAAAAAATCACTTAAGAATCGCACAAGACATTTTCACATAATTTTCCCCAAGACTTACTTGGCAAGATGTATTTTAAACTTAAACAATGTTTTTCTGTGTTCGGGTTTGTTTCTCCTTATCTATCCAGCCACCTCCGAATTCACCTTCCACGGATGTTTCTCCCTGTGAGGTAATCCGACCAAGGGCCGTGCTCAATGATACGGATTTTTTTATTTTTATTTATAATTTAGCCAAAATTAAGTAAATCCCCCAAGTGTCGACAACAACTCCGGAATTCCTCTCCGACGGGTTCACCCAACTAGTCACGCGTTGGCGCAATGCGTGGAAAGGGATGGGGGCTATGTCAAAAAGTGAATAGTGCATTACATAGAGGACAAATGTGAGTATAAGATACAAAAAGAATTTTGAAAATCGGTTAACAAATAAAAAAGTTACAGCCATGGAGACCTTATTTATCAATCGCCCCTCGTAGTAAACTCGTTACTAATTAAAATCTATAATTGGTCATTATTAAATCAACTTCCATTAAACCTAAACAAATCATACTACATGATCTTTCATCAGCGTAATAAACTGATTGACTATAACAAAGTTAAGCTTTGCGTTAATAATAAAATCTTATCTAGAGTCTCTTTCTATAAATATTTAAGAATTTATTTTACCCCTGATTTGTCATGGAGCCTTCATATAAAACATTTAGCTACTAAAGTGTGCCGTTCTTTAGGCATTATATATAGAGTCAATCATCTTCAACGTAATATTTTACTAAATTTATATTTTACCCTAATTCATACAAATTTATGCTTTGGAATATGTTTATAGGGATCGACCACACAGAAAAATAAAAATCTTATAATTAAACTTCAAAAACGTTTTTTACGAATATTGTTAAATAGGCCCGCTTTCTCTTCCGTTAGTTCAGAATTTAAAAACTTCAACTTATTAAAATTTGATGATCTTTATTTTATTCAACTAGCTCAATTTATATATAAAATCACGCATAACATATATAATATTAGAAACCCCCTTATGTTAATCAGTCCATATCATCACTATCTCACAAGAGAGAAAAAAATAGTAATCCCATTTTATAGAGTACAAAAAAAATGTAAATTATAGAGTAATTTTTTTTTTTTTGTAAATTACTTAAGGAGATCAATTTCGATTTTCGGCGCCATCTGTTGGTCAAAATTAACTGTGGAACTTCGGGAGGCACCTTCTCTTCAATTTTTTAAACGTCGTCTCCCGAAGGTTAACGTCTCCCGAAGGTTAAACGTCTTCAATTATTGGTTATATTGTAATGTTTTTAGTTATAAAAAATTATCATTACTATTATTATCGTTGTTGATATTGTCGTTGCCGTTTACTGCCATACAAATTTATAATTTTAGATTATTTTATAATTGTTTTATGGATGCCCCTGGATAGGCCCACTGGCCTTTTGGGCGCCTTTTTATTCTTTGGATACAATATTATTGAATTTCTTATTTGATTTTTCTTTTATATTGCTGTTGTAAAAAATTTGTAAAATAAATAAATAAATAAATAAATAAATAAATAAATAAATAAATAAAAAGTTTTCGATTAGACACTGCCCATTCGACTTTAAGAAAAATTTTAAGTAATCTTCTAAATAAACTGATCTCTAATAAACAAATTAGTATTTTGCTTTAATAACAACAAGAACAATTTTGATTTCTTTCAATAATTTCTTTTCTCTCTCTCTTCTTTTTAACCCGTTTCATGTAGCGGGTTGATACAAACTCTATTCTTTATGGGAAATATAAAAAATATGCGAAATACAGTATGTGTTCTACTCTTTTAATTTTTTTCCAGTTATTGTAGAAGAAGCGGGTGAAATTTTGGAAAGTCACACCATTGCATGTTTGAATCCCAATGTTCAACATCTTATTTTGATAGGTAAATAAAAATAATTTCAACATCTTTTTTATTTTAATTTTCTCCTTCTTTATTATTTTATTTCAATTTCATTAATGAAATCAGTTACTCAAGAAAATAATTCTCATCCAAAATGTTAATGAGAATTATGCAAAAGTGTCAGGTAGACGATGTTAACATGAATTAATGGTTTGCTTAATGTTTAGTAAGATAAATCATTTAAATTCTTTTTTGACATTTTTCCGTTATAAAGAAAAAAATCACGACCCCTCAATAATCATGTGCCTGAGTAATTAGTAATTAAATTCTTTTAAGCGCTGAGAAGAATCATATACAAGCTATTTCATCAAGAGAGATATTAAACAGTCTACGGAAGTCGGAGAAAATAATTCGAACACCCGCATTTTGGCAGAGTTCATTTGACACCCACGAATTATAACGCCCAATTTCTTAATAAAAATCACCTAGCGCACATCATTATCGACACACAATACAGTCTTGCTGTTTACCGGGTGGCACAAAAAAGATGTTCGAAAGTTTTTGTCTACTGTGATTTAAGCGTACGCTGTAAATGATTTTCTTCATGATACTGTTCTATTGCAATTCTGAACATTCTATAGCTCACACACTGTCTCTCTCATTACATTTCAGAATGGAAGTACAAACGTTGGAATAGTGTGCGTTTAACGAAATTGCTGGGAGTAATGCTGAAGTGAGACACTTTTTCTATGGGGTTATCTGAAGGACAATCTTCAAAGATGCACCTGCCCCACTCCAGTATCTTCGTACTGCAATTTCCAGAGTCAATGATATTATTCAGAGTCACCGCGGAATTCAGTTCACACACTGATTGCAGCAGATGGAAATCACTTTGAAAACCTTCTGCATTAAATTTCAGGATGTCTGTTATAGCATGAATATGATAACAAGAATCTATAACCTCATATTATGTCGTAGTAGACACAAACTTTTTAACACCTTTTTTGCGCCACCCGATACATACCTTTTGTTTGGTTGTTGTGGCATGATAGACAGGCTTAACAGACTTCAAAGAGGAATGATGGTGGTGCTCGCTTAGTGCGGGCGTCTGTGACCCGAATAGTCGACTTGACTGGTGTTTCAAGATCTTTGTATCTCTGATCACATTTCAATATGCAAAGACCGGTAAAAAAAAAAATCTACGAATAGACACAACGGTGGTCGAAAGACAAAACTGGATAAATAACAGGAACAGAAGCTCACTTCATCGAATTGAAATCAGAAAATAATACTACGGCGATGGCAATTACTGCAATTTAAGTACACCTATGTCAGTGAAAATCGTTCGGCGTGCACTGAACAAAAGCAGCATCCATGGCAGGGCTGCTATAGCCAAACCTTTGATATCAACAAGAAACATGCAACAGTGTTGTCAATGGTGCAGCGACCATAAACAATGGACGGCAGAGGCATGGAAACATGTGATAATGTCAGAAGAGTTGAGTTTTACTCTGTTTCCTACTTCAGAGCGTGTGTACGTACAACACGAAGCGTACAACATGCCCTGCCTTAAACCCACTATCAAGCATAATAGAAGTTCTTGTATGGGTAGAGGGCCGTGTAGCCCTCATTGGGACTCATCACGGAACTCATTGGGACCAATCATCATTCTGGAAGGCCGTGTAGCAGATCAGAGGTGATGCAATCTTCTGGGACGACAATGCTCCAATCCACAGTTTCATCGCATCCAGTCGTGGTTCGAGGACATGACAGTGAAGTAAAATAAGTCGCCGCATCTAAATATTACTAATTCTTTGTGGGGTTATCTGGAAAAGATTCCCAAGGCATTAGCAGCCATTTAGGCTGGAAAGTAGCATAAAATGGACACTAATGTTGTTCATGATTTGTATTTGTCTATTCCTCGGCATTTCTCAGCTATATTAGGTTCAAAGGCGTGTCCTTCCCTTTATTAAAAAATGGAATATAATCT
This sequence comes from Rhysida immarginata, assembly GCA_023313115.1. NCBI lineage: Eukaryota > Metazoa > Arthropoda > Chilopoda > Scolopendromorpha > Scolopendridae > Rhysida > Rhysida immarginata. The sequence continues at coordinate 23,214 of JAHWFO010024979.1, forward strand.
TTTGTTAGTGTTCGATTTAATTTATTCAACCCCTGCATATCCTTTAAAATTTTCTTGAGCATGGACCCAAACAAACCATCGGTGCTATACATAACCCTCCAAAAATTTAACATCTTGCGAGGAATAAAATAAACCCTTAAAGGGAGTGTTAGGATTTTATGATACATATACCGAGCGTTAAATTATATAATTCAAATTACATGTATATTGATCTCTTTATGAATATGCTATAAAAAATTGAAGAACAGAACAATTCACAGTTTCTCCATTCTTCTCCCATTTTCTTACTTAAAAAATACTTACTAATACTTATTATTTCTTTTTTCCTTAAGAGTAAGAATAAATGCTTTTTATTCAATTCCAGGAGATCACAAACAGCTGCGACCAAAACCTGAGGATTATCAGTTGGGCCAGGATTATCGCTTGGATTTATCATTATTTGAGAGACTTGTTAACAACAATTTGCCGTTCGTCACTCTGGAAGAACAGCATCGAATGAGACCCGAGATATCTGATCTAATTAGGGACGAATTCTATCCAACCATGAAAGATCACCCAGATGTCTTCCTTTATCCAGACATTAGAGGTGTATTATGTAATGTGTACTTCATTAACCATTCCAGTGACGAAGAAGAGGTAATGGGCAATTCCAAAACATACAAAAACGAGCACGAAGCCAAATTCCTTGTCTCTTTCTGCGAGTACTTGCTTCATCAAGATTACACAACAAAGGACATTTCTATTCTAACAACTTACAATGGCCAGTTGACAGCAATTAATAATTTACTACAAAAGAATTCTAAATGGGCCAGCAACTTGCGAGTGTCGACGGTTGATAATTATCAGGGTGAAGAAAACGACATAATATTATTGTCTTTAGTTCGAAGCAATGGTTCTGGAAGTGTTGGATTTCTGAAGGAATCTAATAGAGTAAATGTTGCTTTTTCGAGAGCAAGACACGGTCTTTATGTAATTGGTAATTTAGAATTTCTCGCAAAGAACTGCAGACTTTGGAAACGAATTGTAACAAAAATGAAAACAAAAAAACAGTTAGGTCCTTCGTTGCCAATAGTCTGTCAAACACACAAAAATAACATACGCATGATTGCTCACAGTCAGGAATTCGAAGAATTTGCATCTCAAGGTAAATGTTTTGAAATCTGTAGAAATATTATGCTGTGTGGTCATACGTGTAAAAAGCGGTGCCACAGCGGCGTTCATGATTGCAAGAAAAATAGAACTAGATATCGTGAATGCGGTCATAAAGCAGCTGAAAAATGTACAGGAACAATCTTGAATGCATTAAAGGTTAACGAGGAATGTGACGAAACTTGCGGCAAGATCATGGAGTGTGGCCACCTTTGCCAAAAGAGGTGCCATGACGACGACCATCTGTGCGATAACACTATAACAAGATACCTTGAATGTGGACATCATGTATTTCAAAAATGTCCAGGAAAGGCTTTCAATCCATTAACAGTTAAGAGGGACTGCGACCATGTTTGCGAAACGATTTTAGCATGTGGCCATAAATGTGATTTAAAGTGCCATAAAGGTTCCCAGCATAAATGTAGGCGGTATATAAGTCTAAAACGTTCGTGCGGACATACAGATATTATGATATGTCCTATGAAAGAATTAAATTCTGTTAGACTTATGAATATTTCAAGAATGACTCGTTGCACCGCAGCATGCAATAGACAGTTACCCTGTGGTCACCCATGTATATTAAATTGTAATCACATATCTAATCATGATTGTGGAGAAACAGTACCTGTAGTCCTTATGTGTAGTCATATTGCTCGCTTACCATGTAAAACAGATTCACGGTCTTATGTATGCCAAGCAACTGAAACGCGTTATCTATCATGTGGTAAGCACGTGTCTACTGTAAAATGCGGGCAGGATGTTTCCGTTGTGTCTTGTAAGCCTTGCTCTAAAAAAAAGCTTTCCAAATATATAGGAAAATGTATATTGTCTTGAAAAAAAAGCAATGTCCGAATATATGGGAAATCGAAGAATGAAGATAGCTCGAATACACTTCCTGTTATTGACAACAAATATGCTTGTTCCTTTTAAGAGCCGTGTTTTACGAAGGCCATTTCAAAAGATCTGCAACTCTTTAACTGTTTCAAAACCAACTCTTTTTTTAATATAATAAGTTATAGGCTTGTAACATCATCCCTATCTCTTATGA
>JAHWFO010024980.1:0-18368 GCA_023313115.1 Rhysida immarginata
GTAGCATGACATCACAAAAGTGTAATATTTCCCTGGATTTAATTTCCTGCCAGGTTGCAACTCGAATTGACCACTGGTTTGCCGCATACCCTTAAATTGTGCTTTGTTAGTATATGTTTCCAAAAACACTGGTAAGGTGGTGGCATAATCAAAATTTGAAGTGTAACGTGTAATCAGGTTTCTGCGACTGAAACATCACCAACTGAAATTCATGTCAACTTGTTGATATGTTAGTGCTACATCACGAAAATATGTTTTGGTGCATTAGTTGGTTATGGCACTGCGACCTTGAGCTGGTGTAACAGTACAAAATATACCCCAGCCCAGAATTTACGTTGGTTATGGCACTGCGAATAGAGCCGGAGTAGAAGTTAGGCTAGGCCAGTTTTTACCTCTACGTATATAGTGGGCTATTCTAACTGTACTGGCTTTATCATTAAGGCATATCAAATATTTTTATTAAATTTTTCTGTTTTTTTTTATTTTGTTGTTTCTCTGTTCTGTAACTAATCAGACCTCAACTCTCTAATTTATCACAATGTTACTTGATGGCATAACTCCACGCCGTTGATTGGCTACTGTTAATAGCCCCGACCTATATAAACAGTTTCCGATATTGCAATTCTCTCTTTACTGACGACGCATCAATCATGACTGTGCCCACATCCCGCTGACGTCATATGAGGGATTCCACGTTTAATCGAAAAAAATCGGGTGATAATTGACCTTACGGTCTCGACTTTTCTCAAACTTTATCGGTGTATTCTAGTGGATAAAATGTAAGGCATGCATAGTTTCGTTTGCCAGATAAAAATATATTTTAATTATAATTAATTACCAAAGTTATCAAAATTTCTCGCACCTCATCACATAAAATGAAGCATATCTCTGGTTATATTCGTTGTAGGGAATTGTCAAATAGGTCAAATTGAAGCTCTCAGGCCCAGGGGAAAGTTTTTTTCGTTTCTTCACCCTTACATTTTGAATGGTTCCAATCCTCTCGTAGGGTGATTTGAATAATGCAAATCTTTTATACATTAAACAGAAATGATTGGTCATTCTTTTGCACTTACTTGTCTTAGTGAAAACATTCAATTTTATTTTGAAAAAACGTCTGAAATGGCACCTACATCACCAATAATTCTAGCCTGCCTGTCGTAACATTTGTACATGTCACAAAGCATTGCGACGGTTTCAGGCTCCAGTATTCTCAGTCATCAAAACAAGCTGAGAAATAATGCTGGAGTTTGTCCGTCGCCATCTGATGGCAACAGATGGCGCCTTCCGCAATCGAGAGACCTCTGTTTATATATGATCCCTGATTGCGGAAGGAAAGAGAGAAGAAAGAAGGGGGAAAAAGGCGGTTGAGCGGGAGCTGCAAAACGGGGATTCTGCTACCGAGATTGGAAGGGAAAGGTCGTCAGTAAATAGTGGGCCTTTTCAATGGGCCGAAGAAAGGCTTATCGACGACGGGAACTTTAAGAAGGCCAGCGAGGAGGAAAGCAAAGGGAGTGAACGCGTGTGCAAGCGTGAGAGACTCGCAACCCAGCGTGAACTGTGCGAATGCGGCGCATTTCTCCATTGATAACGTGCGTATTACGTGTACATTAGGTCACCGCTATATGCGGGGCTACAACTCGGTGAAAACAAGCACGTCGTTTCAATTAGTTTCAGATACATCAATGTGATTCCTAGGGTGCAGGATAAAATGCAACCGGACGAAAAGCCACAAAGCCTCAGGATCTTATAAAATAAAATCAATAGATATGAATGAGGGAGGTCTATATTTTAACGAAGATTCATTTATGTTCTAAATTTTTGCAATGCTTCTTCAATGAGCTATAATTTCAATCTTTATTTTTATAGATTATTATACAGGGTGATTCAAAAATAATTTCACCTTTCCAAGTTTAAATAGGTGAATTGACTTTTAGGTTCACTCTATAAATTTACATTAAAGTTATTATGGATTTTATTAAATATTATAACTATGGCTCGGATTTAAGGTGGAAAAGTTTTGTTAAAAAAGGTGGCTGGAAAGCTTGGGAAATAAGGATAAAAGGTGGGGAGAAATACAGTACAAGGTAATAATAATAAAAATACAATGCAAGGAGGTAATAATAAAAAGCCAAAACAAAACGTTTTCCTTTTTTTAATAGTGAAGTGAAACATGAATATATCTGTATATAAAAAAAAACAAATATACAAACACCATGACTAATAGTTAATTATTAAAAAGGAAAGGGAACAAGGTGTGATTATTATTTATATTACACATTTCTATGTTTTCGAATAACAAGATCTCTCTGTTAGGGTCGATGTCCGAATAAAATGCCACAGGACAAAATGCAACAGACGAAAACCAACAAAGTCTCAGGATCTAGTATTATAAAACAAAATCAATAAATATGAATGAGGCAGGTCTACATTTTAACAATAATTTTATTTCATTTATGATTTTCTTTAACATGAGGTAATATTAATCAACAATAAAATTATACAGAAAAAAAGGTATTGCTCCTGTCATCGGATACAGATAAAACGTCCGATAGCTCGAATATATCAAGGCAGATCACAGCACATGGATCTAAGTCAAATCCGAGTTCTTCCGTTGAGTGCTCGAAACATTTTCTCTTACAGGCATTGAGATTTGGATGTCATGAAAAATGTACAGACAACTAATACAGCAGCTCGTATTGTATGCAACCGCTGAAAGAGCAGAGTTGCAACACTACGAGTCCATTCGCCCGCATTCGTCTGTCGCAAATACCAGAACCCTCTCTTGAGCCTGAGCGCCACTTGTTTCTGATGAGGAGAAGCATTTCCTGCCGCAGCTTATGATTTTTTATGATTAATGTAAATGTGGGCACCTATTTCGCTGAATGGCATCCGTACCCAATGGCAGGAGTAACACCAATTCATTGTATATTATTTAATTTTGTATTAATATTATCTCATGTTTAATAGATCCTGAGACTATGTTGCTTTTCGTGTGGTTGCATTTTCTCCTGTGGTATTAGGGATATAAATTACGCTCCAAAAATTCTATGATTCCTTCAAAGTCTTTATCCATGCTCCATTTTCACTATAAATGAAATAAAATTGTTAAAATGTAGACCTGCCTCATACATGTATATTGATTTTGTTTTATAAATAAGACCCCGAGATTTTGTCTGATTCCCGATATAAAGTGATCTGCACAAATAACAGCATACTTTGAAGGACTTTTTTTTTGCGCCACATTTTCCCTATTTACGGCAGCTATTCACAAATTCCATCGTTCTTTATTTCTTGGAAATTATTATTATTATTATTATTATTATTATTATTATTATTAGAATGATCATTTTTTATCATTATTTAAATTGTGGTTGGTGCAAAATACCACAACGCAACTTTTCTGCATATTAGCATGTAGAAAACTACGCGTTGTTTTCACCGAGTATGTTGACGTCACGATCACGTGACCAGCAAAGTACCCGGATTCTGCACGTTATCTATAGTACTTCTTTAGTTTTTTCTCCAGCTGCCAGCATCCCGAGTTCGTCTATGAAGGTTTCGTCGCGAGTTGCCATTACGACGCCAGCGTACGACTTCAAGCCTTTCGAGGGAAAATTGGCCTATTCCGAGCCGAGGACAGCGTCAAAGAAAGTCCACCGTTCCTTAACGCCTACAGAACTAGAGGACGGAAAATTCGTTGCTCCTACCGAGCAGAGGACAGCTCTAAATTCCGGCCAAGAAACTATTTGGGATGCAAGCAGCAGCCCCTAATTTGCCGCATTTTAATGCACTTATCCAAGCAGTTCATATGCTAAGACCTACCCCCATGCAAGAAGCCGTGGGGCAATTACAATTTCCGTACGTTTCGGGTAATCCTAAAGAAGACCCAGAGGAATTCTGCAGACAGTTCGCTCTGGTCGCAGCCTGTAATGGCCTACCGTTGGATTTCTGTGTACAAATTGTACCAATTTATTTAAAAGGAGCAGCGACCAGCTGGGTGTTGGCGGTACTAGAAACGGTTCGCAGTATGTCATGGAACCAGTTCACAGCCACTCTAGCCGGTACGTTCACATGAGATCAAACATAAATGACGAGGCGAGCAAAACTACATAAACTTCGTCTTAAAGGCAACAAAGTTACATAATTTATAACGAGATTCCGGCTTCACTTTCTGTTACAGGCCATCCCTGGGCGACTAGCTGCCCAACTGCGTATGAAAAAGCAGTTGTCGCTGGACGAAGTCATCGAATTTGTAGAACGATGCTATCGGGCCCATGAAATGCCCGATGGGCCGTCGGAAGAGCCGATGCAGATTGATGCTTTGCAAAGTACGAGTGGACATAACAGGACGCAAGAAAGAAAGCCCACGATATCTTCATGATTTATGATTTTTATAGTAACTGGATATTTTAATTGCAAAAAAAAAATGTAAAGATACAACTTCATAAAATAAATATAAATTAAAGGATTTAGGGATCAAAGATATTTTAATATTTATTTTAAATAACACATTGTATAGATAACGTGCATTCATGATATGTTTCGCTAATCAAGTTATTATCTCGACTTATATCTCTGTTTTCTTTCTTGACGTGAATCTGTCCTCAAATACCTTACGCACCCTGTACAATACTGCAACTGTTTAACTTTAAAAATGCAAAACCATGCCCCCAAACTAAAACGATGTGTGACGTCACACGCCATTGAACAACACGCCTTTGTAGATCAGCTCTGCCACTGCGCATGTGCGGAAAGGGGATAGCTCCTAAATGGCATCTTGTCGTTCCTGTAAAAATAAAAAGTAAAAGTCCACTGATAAAGATACTGGGTCAACGGCTCCTCAATTAAAACCAGATCTCTGCATAGCCCAAGTCGTTATCAAAGGTACCCCTTGCAAAGTGCTAATTGATACGGGGGCTATTGAAAACTATATTGACCAAACACTTGCCGGACAGCTGAAGCTAAAACTCAGCAATGTTACGGAACAAAATAAGTCCGCATCATTAGCAGATGGGCGAATATCGCCTATAAACAAGATTTCCCTATATGTTCCTATCAAAAGTGGAAAGTACTCCGACAAGTTGAGTTTCAACGTTACCCCATTGGGCAGCTTCATTGCGATTTTGGGGATGCAATGGCTACAATCTCATTATTCTTTTCAGAGCTTACGGGAAGAGTTTAAAGAGCTCTTTAGAGATGAACTTCCCGAGGGTTTTCCACTAGCGCGTACTACACAACATGAGATAGTTCTGGAGCAAACATTCAGATCGTTTAATTCACCGCTATACCCGCTCTCCAAGGATGAAGAGGAGGAGCTAGAAAAAACTATCACTGATATGCTTCGTAAGAATCTCATAAAACCTTCTACCTCTTCCTTTTCTTCTCCTGTATTATTTGTAACTAAGAAGGACGGCGGGCTTCGTATGTGCGTGGACTCTCGAAAGTTAAACAAAATGACGTTCGATAATAATTACGCCATATCTCGGACCGATGCGCTATTTGATAAGCTTAAAGGGGCGAGGTATTTTACGAAGCCCGACGTCCTTCAGGCCTATCATCAGATCAGGGTGAGGCCAGCACACACGAAATTCACATCCTTCAAGACCCCCATAGGCTCCTACGAATTTAAGGTCATGCCTTTCGATCTCAAAGGAGCAGCCTCGACATTTACGAAGGCGATGAGCAAGGCTTTATGGGGGCTCCTAAATAAAGAAGCTATCGTGTATTTCGATGACGTGCAAAATATTAGCCATTTGTTGGTTTAATTTTTCTTATAGTGGAGCTAGGTGTTAAAAAAAGATGCTATGCTCTCGAAGGGCGAAGTTAACAGTTAAAAGTCTAAGATTAAAGTTTATATGGGTCTTCTCCTTTGCTATACTTTGTTGTATACAAGCGTTGCCAATTATCTAAGTTAATGCTCCTGTCATTTGTATTCTGCAGCTTCCCGTGCGGACAGGAACTGTGTTGGGATGATCAACGCGTTGCGTAAACGCTTGAGGTTTTTGGCAGTTAGCTGCGGTTTGATAGAAGCGATATCCAGGCATACCTTTACGAGGATTGAAGCAGGACTATAATTATTTCTGTACAACTTAATTCTTAATTTTTGTTTTAACTAACTGGAATGTGCCGGAAAAATTTTTCTTTGCATAGGATATGACGAGGAACCGTAACGCATTCCATTTGTTAATGCGGCTCCCCTTCATTACTATCCATTGGAACCTATTACTTGTGAGCGAGTTATTCTCGCATCAAATTTTTATAGTGGGGATTTTCCACGTGTAAGTGGAATTCTCCCTTAATCATATTATACTGTTAAAGAGCGTGGCTTACCTAGGGGTAGGAAGCGCGCTCTGTTGCTATTTAATAATTATTTGTATTTTTAATTATTTCTTACAATTAAAATATGATTATAAACAATTCATAAAATGTATGCTCCTTGATCACATAACTCCTTGCACTCATACGTTTCCACTGCGCATGTTCGTGACAAGGAGTATATATTTTACGTGGTAGTGAGCGTGATTAACGTTCAAAAAAAAATTCTTTTCGCTTTTTCCCACCCAACCCACCCTAAGCTTTTGCATTTTTTGTCTCTCTCAGAACAATTGTAAGGTGGTACTGCGAAGTATCCGTTTTATAGGATAGGTCTAGTCACATCGTGTTGGTTTTTACGACGGTTTAGCCAAAATTATTTTTTTTCGTTCCAAGCTATTTAGTCAGTTTTGAGTCAAAGCAGCGTAAGCGCGAGTAGGGTTGTGGGAGTGGCGTTAGCTAAGATCTCCTGTTACTGCATAGCTAGTTGCGCGTTGCTGATGTTAACTTAACCATTCAAGCTTCTCAGCGTCTTAAGGAGGAGTAAATATTTTAAGTCAAGTAATCATTTCTCGTTGAGAGGATATTGGGAATCTATGGCTTCGCGTCGTGAGAAAGCACCGTTAAACAAAGTTTTAGCGCAGATTTGAATGCAGCGTTAAGTTGTATTGTTTAGTCCATAAGAATTTAATTGTTCTGTCATTTCCATTAACTTTGTCTAGGACGGTTATCGAAAGATTTAGCGATGTGTGTTATGGAGCACGAACCAGAAGGGATGCAAGCAGCAGCCCCTAATTTGCCGCATTCCATTTGTTAATGTGGCTCCCCTTCATTATTATCCATTGGAACCTATTACAGTACTTATGAGCGAGATATTCTTGCATCAAATTTTTGTAATGGGGATTTTCCACGTGTAAGTGGAATTCTCCCTTAATCATATTATACTGTTAAAGAGCATGGCTTACCTAGGGGTAGGAAGCGCGCTCTGTTGCCATTTAATAATTATTTGTATTTTTAATTATTTTTTACAATTAAAATATGTTATAAACAATTCATAAAATGTATGCTCCTTGATCACATAACTCCTTGCACTGACACGTTCCCAATGCGCATGTTCGTGACAGTACAGCATTCGCTGATGATTCTGTCACTGACCGGAAGACACAGAATTGGGTCAAAAAATTTAGAACTGGTGATTAGCGTCTTGAAGATTCTCTTGAGTGTTTTGTGGACAACAGCTGGTGTAGTCCATTATGAGCTCCCAACTCCAGAACAAACTGTCACAGCAGACCTGTATGTTGGTCAGCTTTAACGTACACATGAAAAAATCAAGCAAAAACAGCCAGTCTTGCGAACCGTAAGCGTGTTGTTTTTCTGAATGACAACGCACGTCCGCATAGGGCAAAGCTGACCCGTCAGGCAATAAACAAACTTGCCTGGGAAGTGTGACCTCACCCAACGTACTCTTCGATCTCTTGATAACCATTTGAGAAACAAGTGCGATGGAAGAAGAGCTAAAACATGAACTGGGTGTGTTTTTCAACACGTGACTTTTATAAAAAAAAGAATTTATGATTTAGTATCTCGTTGGGAGAAGGACGTTGATAATGATGGAGATTATTTCGATGAATAAAAAATTCATTTATGCATTAATCTGAGCGCCAATTGTAATATTTTCAAAAACGAAAAACTTTCCTCTGGACCTGATAAAATGAATCACTTTTTCATTTAATTTACTTTACGGACTTCAAAATAAAATATATGAGGGGGAAATGCATTTTAATTTTATAAAATCATATATTAACTTGAAAACGATGCTCTAAAATTATTAAAAAAAATAGAGTTTAATTCCCTCAAATCCATTGCATAACACTACGAAATTACAGGATGGAATTCCAAACAGTTCAATCAGCATTAAATTATGTATGAGATCAGGTGCGCTGCTTTGATGTGTGAGGAGGAGCTGGGACACGACAATGGCTCAGGCGACTTCCTTGAAGTGACGATCACATCATGAGCAGTTAACACTTTTAATTAAATTGCATCATTTCACATTTATTTTCTAAACTTCTAAAAGGAATTCCACTTTGAAATTTGGGTGGCCATTAGAACAACCATCAAGAAATATGGTAGTATTTTTTACAGATTTTTAATATGTCGTTTTAACTTAATATTTTCAATCATGTTAAATAAATTTTTCTTTAATTTCAATTATATCTAGAAATATATAGTTTAAAAGCCCACATTATAAGTTTTAAAATGAGCTCTGAATGAAACCTGTATAACGTACACTATATGATCACAAATATCCGGACACATGCACGTTTGCGCTCTAGCCACGATTTCATGGAAATCAATAGGGCGTTGCACATCCCTTTGCCCGAATCACAGCTTCCACCCTTCGGGGAAGACTTTCCACCAAATATTGGTAGGTACTTTCCGGAATGTTCCTCCATTCCTCCCGAAGAGCGAGAATCAGTTCAGGTACAGAAGTTGGCCGATGTGATCTGGCCCGCAAGCGTCTTTCCAATTCATCCCACAGACTCTCTATAGGATTGAGGTCGGGACTTTGTGCCGGCCTACCCATTTCTTCGACCCCTGAGTGCGCAAACCACTGCTGTACACGCCTCGCTTTGTGGCACGGAGCATTGTCGTGTTGGTAGAGAAATGGCCCGTTTCCGAAAAATTGCCACAACGTTGGAAGTGCACAGTCGTCCAAAACATTCAGATAACTGTCGGAGTTCATGATTCCTTGCACAGGAACGAGCTGGCCCAGTCCGTACCATGAAAATGAGCCCCACACCATGACTCCTCCTTCTCCGAACTTGACTATGGGCTCTGTGCACTCAGGTAAGAAGCGTTCTCCAGGTATGCGCCAAACCCAAACTCGTCCATCGGATTGCCAGAGTGTGTAGCGAGATTCGTCTGTCCACATTACACGTTTCCATTGGTCCATTGTCCAGTTTCTGTGGGCTTTGCACCACTCCAGACGTCGCTTGGCGTTGACCCTGCTGATGTGGGGCTTGTGGGCAGCAGCACGGCCATGGAATCCCATCGTGTGCAGTTCCCGACGAATTGTAATGGTACTGGCATCATTTGCAGAGGCGTTTCGAAACTCTGTGGCAATTTTTTCCGCCGAGGACTTCCGGTTGCTGCGGGTGACACGACGAAGCACTCGACGGTCTCTGTCCGTTAGTTTCTTGGGTCTACCGGTTCGTTGTTGAACTGTTGTTGATCCCCGGGTCTTCCATTTCATAATGACATCGCCTACTGTTGACTTGGGTATCTGAAGAAGGCTGGAAATGTCACGCACGGACTTGCCGCATAGGTGACATCCAACGATGGTTCCACGTTGGAACTCACTGAGCTCTGCCGAACGACCCATTCTTGCCAATGTCCAAGCAGAGTTGTGTCTGAAGGTGTGGGAAGCTCTTTAAGTGATGTGCAAGTCATTATCATGTGACATTGGGCCAATCGATGATCTGTGAGGGGTGTCCGGATATTTTTGATCATATAGTGTACAGTTTCAGAGAAATTTCTATAAATTTGACTGCGAATATTTTTGTAAGAAATTGTATTAAAAGAAAATTGACATCGTGAGTTTACTTACTTTGATGTAGGGAGTGTTTTTTAGGTGTCTCATTTCACGTAGAATGGCTCATAATCTCGGTTACAAATGCTTTACATCTGTGTGAGAAATAGTTTGCTAAATGGAGATTAAACCTAAACATCGTTACACTGTATTGTTGGTACATCTTTATTCGAGGATGTCAATGGCTACAAAATTGCATCTAAATAAAAATAGAGAGGCGCGACGTCTCTCTTTTTCGTGGCCCCCTACCATAAGTTTTTGCACTCCGATACATTTTAGCACGTCCCGCCTTGATTTAAAATGCGACCCTAAGATTCTTTATAGTTTCACAAGAGTCGCATCCCGTCAACTGATTCTGGAATAGATTTCGCATTAGATCATTAGATGGCGAAAGCGTTCGTATCATTTTTTCGTGTTCTTCCGATTTCAGCGTCAGTTTGGGTCGCGGCAACATTCTGATTGGCTGATGATGCCAACATCCCCCCCTCCCCACTAATCTTTGAGTTTAATCTTGTTTACACCCATCAATATGACATCTCAAAGGCTTGCATCAATTTTTATTTTCCATTATAATAATCGACCGAATTATTAATGTACTTATAGTTTACTTAATTTTTTCTTAAGTATATGTATTGTATGAGCCTTTCATTTTGTTTAGTCCATTAAAAAATAGAATGGGGTGAAATTTAAAGCAATCTTTAAGCCCATATATCGAATTTCTTCCTCTCTGGATAAATATAATAATATTGATGGAATATTACCAACGTTTTCTACAATTATATTAATAAATTTGGAAGCTTGTAAAAAAATACATGTCAAACATTTTACTTATTTGTAAGAGTTGTAGTAACATGAAATTCTTGGCTATATAAAAAGAAGCTGCTTTCCCGAAATTCTTGTCATAACTTGTTAAAATAATCCAGCACTGTGAAAAACTTTTAAAATTAATTTGAGCACTCTAATGTTGTTGTCCTAATCAAGGTCTGTGTATATATAAGGTCTCGCCGAATTTTTAAATATGCCACGATTTTATTAATACGCTAATCTTTCGATTTAAATAAAGTTGTATTGACCGTAGAGTTGTCCTTTAAGCTGGAACTCGACGTCTCCAGCCATCAGAAAGAAGCAGCGACCCAAACTGAGGCTGAAAACGGAAACATGCTTCCGGGACGGCTTAGTAGATTTCGGCCAGAAACACGGACCATTTTTATCCATGTTTTCGTATGTCATTCTTGTTAGCTAATGTGCATGAATGAAAGTGGCAAACAAGCCAATGTAAAACGTGTCGTACAATGCAGCAGGGTTTGCCCTAATTTCCATTTAGCGCCCTGCCCTCCTGAATTTCTAGATGCAATTCTTCCTGTATGAATCCCTTTGGCAAATTTACATAATACACTGATTACCCTAAATTTTATAAAAGATGGTACTCCTCACTGTATTAAAGTGCTATTTGTTCTCTAACGAGAAATTTTTCAACTATTTTTCCTTCGCCAAAACAAAATCCATTGCTTCAAGAGTATCCATAGTAAATTTGAAGCATTCTGACCAGTAGATCTTACTGCAGAGCCTTTTGAACGGTGAACTTTAATAATACTAATACACTTCTCGTTTTTCTCCAAGTTAAATCCTTTTAGCCATCCAGTTTTTCATATTTCGTGCTTGTCCGTCAAACAAAGAACTGATAAATTTTTCAAGATTGGAATTCTTTCGGCCACTTTATTAACGGTTGTGGAGAGGACTGGCTCAGATGTTAGAAATTTTTTTGAGGGTAGTTCCTACTTACGATGACAATTCTCAAAATTTGATTGACTCAAATTTTTTTTTAAAACCCAGAAAAATCAAGTAAGGAGTTCTGAAACTCATTTATATTACAAAAGAAAACGAAATCATTTCAAATTGTTTTTAGACAAACTTTATTTTAGAAACCAATAAACAATGTCGGAACTTCAAGAATGACTCAATAAAAGAACTTAGATTTAAGAGAAAGACTATCAAAAAAGCACAACGACATAAACAAAGGATTATGTTGCTCTATTGCATTTAAATTCGCGTCAGAGTTTCGACTCCAGACTTGGCTTTTCTCCAAAAGATTAAATTTCGTCTCTCAGAAGAGGGAATTCTCTCGTAATGGGAAGAATATTAGAATGAACTGTTTGAAGCTCACGTCCTTCACTTGGCATATAACTCAGAGCAGGAAGAGAGAATTATTCCTTAAGCTTAAATTTAAATGCCATAGTTCTTCAAAATTATACCATTAAGATAATCAAATGAAAACCGAGTTTTAGTTATTCCTAATTGATTTAACGAAAAGGCTTTTTTTATTAAAAGAAGATTCCAGATGTTAAACAATTCAATAACAGAGCATTACTGGAAAGAAGCAATCTTTTTAAATCAAATAATAGATTAAGGAACGAGACTTGTGCCTCAGGAGTCACAATGCTCTAATCGATTTACGCTATTCCTTAAAATACAAAGACTACCGACAAGATGTGTAATTACTTCGTCTAAAGGACAAATTAGTCTTTGTAGGTTTGACAAAATAAAGCTACAAAGGAAAATAATGATTAATCATTTGTCAAATGATTTAATAAAAGATTGGAATCACGAATTGAAAACCCAAAATGCTAGATGTAATTCATGGATCCTCCTTATAGCCCCGATCTTGATCCTCTAAACCTTTTTCTCCTCCTAGCGCTGAAACCTAAACTACGGGGCCATCAATTAAAACATCAGAAGCAGTTGTAACGTACCGTCAGTGATTTATTTAGGTACTAGCTGATATATCAGGCGTTGTTCGGGATCTTTGTTTGACGAAATGTTGCAATATCTGAATGTGAATGTACAGAGACGAAAAATTCAGTTTTATTATATATATATCGCATGACGGGTGTCAACCGTACAGGTTGAAGGGTAAAGAAATTAAAGTGGAACCTCAATGGTGTTCAAATCTTACATTCTGCAACAATATAGGCTACTGTTCATCTGCATATAAAAATAAATTGGGCTAGTGCGAGTCGGACTCGCGCATCGAGGGTTCCGTACTACCATATGCCAAGTTCTGGAGCATGTGGCACTATGTTCTCGATTTAGGCTTTTAATCTCTAATAGTTTAAGTGTCGAAATTTATAAAATAAGCGCTTTGAACAAAAAAGTTTTCAAATATTAAATTAACAGATCATCTGAAAAAAGATTTTATGTTTGGCGTTGCGCAAGTCCAACTCACACTTGGCCAGTTTTTCATTATTTGTTGTAATACTTTAGAGTTTAAACTACAATAATGCCAAGTTTGACGCTTGTATGTATAACCGTTTTTACGATAGAACAAAAAATAAAATAAAATAAAATAAAATAAAATAAAATAAAATAAAAAAGAAAAAAACAAGAAAAAAAAATAGAAAAAGAAAAACAAACCTTTTTACATTTATTATTATTTGTTAGACAGTCCGCCATCCGCCATAATAACACATACTCAGTGAAAATTTCAACCGGCTACTTATTCCCGTTCAAAAGATACTGCCCTTGAAAGTATTATCAGGGAGTAAAGAATAGAGGGAGGCGACACTCTTCAATTTTCCCACAGCCCACTAGATTATCTAGTGGGCTGTGAATTTTCTTATAGAAAAGCCCGTGCTTCCGTTTATACGCTGCCCTCTGCCGGAAGGAGTGAATTGTGAACATTAAATTGCGTCATCAACGCACTGACGTCACATCTCAAGTACAACCTAAATAACCCCCTTTATCCATTCCTGCTGCGATTTATTATTTACAATTTGGGAAGTATTAATAATATTGCAAATAAATAAATAAATAAATAAATAAAATTCTCAGAAGCAATAAATATTATTTAAATTTATTTTATTATATGTTTTGAGAATAGATGTAGTTATCACGAAATCTAATAATTTTAACTAATAAACACATGAAACACAAGAAATAATAACTTTATTTCTGAACGATGATATAATATGTGCTCACTTGCTCATCTCTTATTGATGTGCGAACTTAACGAATATTCGCTTCTTGCTTTGTGTGCGAATTTCGTCTACGGACCCAGTTTCCTCTGCTCTTTTCTTACCACAGATATATAGTAAATAGATCGCCAGAGCTTCAGCTTTAACATTGTTGCTAGTGAAGCCAATTGCCGCCATCTTACCTCACTACACTTTTCAAGCCATATCACAAACATACTTGAACATAAAGATTCAATGCGAAGTAAAGCATTAAATAATGAAAAAATTGTTCATAGATCAGTTTATAATAGATTGACCATCTTTAAAAATTTATAGTTATTTTTACACCACTTTACTTAAATGTCATTATTTGTGAATATTTATTTTATTTACACTCACATGGCAAAAGTCATGTGTCTTTTTGTATGGGTCAAAAGTTACTGGTGTTTTTGTTAGCCTGTTGCTTGCGTTATTTAAAAAAAAGTCTCTTTTTAAAGTCTTTTTAAATATATTTTTAAAATATTATTTGAAACTATTCAGATTAAATATTCACAGTCTAAAAAATATAGACTGCTTTTCTGTGAGAAACAAAACAAGATTATCAATAATCCTGTAGGTGAAAAAAAGAAACAAAAACGAATAACTGATGAATATAAGAAATACATAATTAATTTAATTGAAAATTAAATAACATGATATTAAACAAAAATTACATATTGACCTCTAAGTTCAATTGCAGAGTAGCCCTATCTAAACATAATTTCTAGCGGCTATAATTTAAAATAGTTGGACATTTTTTTCATAAGATCATAAGAACGCGTACAGCATAATCTTTGTAGAGAAGCAATATGGCGCGCTTGGCTTCATCGAAGAGGCGGGTTCTAGCGATCTATTGACAATACAGGGTGTTTCAAAATTATGTACAATAAATTTAATGACATATTCTTCAGGTCAAAAGAAGACGAAAATGTTCTATAGCACTTTGTCTGGAAACGATTTATTTACGCGATACAGCCAACTAAACCCGTGGCTCCAAATTACAGGAATTGTTCAAAGTCCCCGCCACCAGCTCGCACGCACGCTTCGGCTCGTTGCATGAGCGACCGTCTGATGTCATGGAAGAGTTCGTCGCCAGCATTACGAACGGTTTGGCATGCATTTTCAATTCGTTGTCGCAGATCCATAATGTTAGGAACTTCTGTGCTGTAGACGATCGTTTTCACATGACCCCACAGAAAAAAGTCCAAGGGATTAAGGTCGGGTGATCTTGCAGGCCAGGCCACTGGTCCACCTCGACCTATCCACCGATTCGTGTATGCAGCATTAAGGTGTGCTCGCACAACATGGCTGAAATGTGCTGGAGCGCCATCATGCATGAACCACATGTTAGATCTTATCAAAAGAGGAACATCTTCCAGTAATTCTGGCAATGCATTCTGCAGAAACAAAAGATACGTTCGCCTAGTCAATCGTGGCGGCAACACATAAGGACCAATTAAGTTATTTCCGACAATTCCACACCAAATTTCATGGAGAAACGCTCTTGATGCGCTCGAGCTCTGGTAACATGCGGGTTAGCATTTGCCCAATGGTGCTGGTTGTGAGAATTTACGATTCCTGTCCGGGTGAAGGTTGCTTCGTCCGTGAAAAATATCTGGCTGAGACAACTAGGGTCTGCAGCATGACGACGTTGTATCCATTGGCAAAATCGTTGTCGGTGTGGATAGTCCGTTGGGTTCAGTGCCTGAACCAGTTGCAGGTGGTATGGATGCAAAAGCTGACGGTGAAGAATGCGCCAAACAGATGAGTGCGGAATGTGTACCATGGAAGAAATACGACGGGTGCTTGTCTGTGGTTCATCATGTATGATGTCAATTATCACATCCTCCTCATCCGGAGAATGTGCTACAGGCCGCCCTTGTCCTGTTTGACGGCCAAAGGAACCACGCTCCCTCAAATGTCTGTCGACAGATACAAATGTTCGGTTATTTGGCAAACGTCTATTCGGAAAGCGTTCTTGGTAGAGTCTTCTTGCTTCCACAGCATTTCCGTCCGCAAGACCATACATTAGGTGCATGTCAGTGTATTCTGCACTGGAATACGTGTACATGACCTTTTTTTACGTATATCGTAATGCGTATGTCAAAGCACGCAAACGTTCTGAAATTGATATTCCTAGTAGATGTACAGTAGTGAAACTACAGTAATGGAAACAACCGTACACAACTAACGGAACAACCCTAAAGTAGGTTTAAATGGAACAAACCACTCAACCTAATGTTGGGTCGAAACGCTGGAACTGCTAAAATATCGTCCGCAAACTACCGTGCTTCCCTACTGTATGATATTGGATTACTCGCAAACAAATCGTTTCCAGACAAAGTGCTATAGAACATTTTCGTCTTCGTTTGACCTGAAGAATATGTCACTAAATTTATTGTACATAATTTTGAAACACCCTGTATTTATATGTATGGCGTTTATGCGAAATAAATATACAGGGTGTCCAAAAAGTCTGATAACGTGGCAGATATCTCAAAGCTGCCAGGTAGGCGAGATCTGATGAGTGTGGTTTATAGCTAATAGGGGATGGGGAATTCATTGCCGCACAGACATTTATTTTGTTATGGAAGAACGCAACAAGGATTCATAATTTAATACACTATACAATAATACACAATTAATTCAACAGGAACAAACATTAATACGTGTTGACTATCTAATTACATGTTCGATTTGTCTTTTCGCGTGTATTATTATTCTTACTGAAAATAATTCAACAATGTTAATTATAACAATATAATTTTCACGTACGGAAACAATAGTTTTTCATCATCACCATATCCATTTAAGGTCATCCATTTGCTAACTCGAAAACTATTAAAGACAGAGAAAAATTTCCGATTGCTACCCTGTAGAGCAACACCACATTAGTCTAAAAGCAATTTTTAATCACACCCTTCCCCTTGAAAGGTTTTGAGAAAATGGGTGAGAAAGAGTTACTCAAGGTCAGGTTGGGCTGGCCAGGTTGGCTGAGGTTTCTAACACAATTGAATTGCAATGAAGCCAATCTGGCCAGCCCAAACTGACCTTGAGTGACTTTTTCTCGATCATTTTCTCAAAATCTTTCAAGGGGAAATGTGTGATTAAAAATTGTTTTTAGACTAATGTGTGTTGCTTTACAGGGTAGCAATCGGAAAATTAAACTATCTTTAATAATTTTCGAGTTAGCAAATGGATGACCTTAAATTTGGGGGTCAAAGTCAAATTTGAGTGCGGCAATGAACTCCCCAACCCCCCTACATTACACTCATCAGATCTCGCCTACCAAGCAGCTTTGAGATATCTGTCATGTTACCAGACTTTTTGGACGCTCTGTATATTAAGCTTATTCTGAAGTGGAAATATTAAAAGCGGAATAGGGTACTCCCAAAATAGTTTCTTTTTTTAATTTTCAATTCCAGCAGGTTAAGAAATGTTTCAGTTAGAACCGTAAAAATAACTTATAATGCATACACGCATTATATAATATATTATTAAATCGCACTCTAATTACAATACAACTTTAAAAAACTTTTGTAGTGTTTAATCAATTACTCCAGTAAATATTCATTGATAGCGAAAAAGTCGTTACTCTCTTGTAAAAAACTAAGTGCGAATAAGTGAAGTTTGATTAATTTCTAATCGATATATAGCCTTTGGAGGGAAAACTACTTTTTAATAAGTAGGAATAGAATTCGAATGATATCGACGAACCCCGTGCGCATGATAAGTAGGCAAGCTGTTTATAGGCTTTCTTTTTCCGATTTATTTTAGTTTATGGATTTAACTATGCTATTGTTTATGGCATCTGCCCAAACTCATTAAAAATGCACGTTTTCAATTTTTAATTAAAACAGTTCAAAGAAACGGCTAATTGAAAATGACTATTTAAAGGGACTATATAGACGTCAGGCACAAATCGCCTTTCAACATTCAAAAAACTATTCTTTTTCTGAAAACTCATTTTAACAGTGAAAGGAACGCAGGAAATTCATGGAGATAAAAAAAAAAGAAATTTATGCTTTAACAGTTAACATATCACATAGCGATTAACTGCTTATTTCGAATCGTGTTTGGGAATGTCATTAAAATCTTTAAGCCACTACTCAGTTTGGGGTACGCATCATGACGAATGGATATCCGGTCCAAATCATAAAATACCAGCCATCATTAAAACGGCATTAGCTGCCAACGATATCCTCAAAACATTTATAACCTACCACCGATCTGGCAACAACTAAAAGTGTTTCAAAGTCAACATTTGAATTAAAATTTAGCTTATTTTATATGCTACGAAGGCAATTACATGCACATTTGTGCGAATTTTCTGCACATAAATTCTTTGCTCATAAGAGTTTATAATTATATCATCAATAGGGCTAAAGTTTTCCCTTACTGAATCACGAGGTTAGTTCTAAAAGTAAGGTAGCATGACATCACAAAAGTGTAATATTTCCCTGGATTTAATTTCC
>JAHWFO010024983.1:0-26009 GCA_023313115.1 Rhysida immarginata
GTTATTCCTCCAAATTTCATTAATCTAGGCTTTACAGAACCTGATCATCCGAGTGCACATCCTGCAATGCTAACAATCAACATCCCCAAGATTTTCGGTGAAGAATTCTAGATGGGAGCCTAATGAAATGAAGTTTTAAAGTCGTATTTAATCACTCCAAAGCACTGATCTAAATTCACAAGATCACCCACTTTATCGTGATAGTTTTCTGCTTTATGATTTCCAAGAAAAGCAGAACAGACATTTATGAATGACTACCAGGCAGTTTTTCCAATCTAATTTTTCTTCAGCCATTAGTGATTACACACTTTTATTTACACACTTGACTTCTCCATCTGTCTGGGTCAAATCTTGCAATCAATATTAAACCAACTTCCCAACAAGCTAGAGAGCTGAAACTTGATAAACATACACAGGATCAATGACAATGTATGTTAAAGGAAACAATTTTTAAATATGTTCACTGAAACACATTCTAAGGCACAAATTCACTTCAGTCATCCCTCCACAAGTCTGCAACTTGATTGCATGGTAAAAGGACCCTCAGGCACTTGCAGTGAACAACAAGAATTATCAGTCCACCAGCTTACATAAAACCATTAAAATAAAGTCAATTAATTTTGAATGGAAATTTTATCATAATCTACAGTGTTTAAAACTATGTGACATCTCACATTGTGTAGGGATCATTGTACTAAATGGAAGAAAGTAAAATGCAGTAGATAAGACACCTTGTAATAGCAGAGCCAAAAAATTAGACATCCAGGTAAGTACTCTATGCCAAAAAAGATTATCTATTATGAAACAATTAACCAATCACATTCAAAGTGAAACGTTGCAGAAACATAAGAAAAAAAAGGAACATTCACAAAATTTGAGGGGTAGAGTTATAGCTGGACTAAAGGATGGGATAAGTCAGCAAGGAATTCCAAATTCAATGCTCATCAGTTGTTCAATTTATCATCCAAAAGTATCATATAATAAAAAGAAATCACAAATACATTGGAAGAGGCAGGAAGAGAAAAACATCAGAACAAATTTTAAGACTCATTAAAAAAAAAAAAAAAAAAAAAAAAGATGGGGAAAAATCAGCTGTAGAAATGTGTGAGAAGTGAAAAATGACCTCAACATATCAATTATTCCTCAAACCATTCGAAACAGGTTCCATGAAGCTGTGCTTAAAAGATGTACCCCAAAGAACAAGCCCTGTATCAGTAAGAAAAATCGAGTGAGAAGCCTGAATTGGGCAAAAGAGTATCTAAACAAGGACAAATATTTTGGAACAAAACTGAGATCTAAATTTAACTTATTTGGCTAAGATGGATGAAAAAAAGTTTGGGGCTGCACGAGGGCTATAAGGGTGGGACATTAGAATTTACCGATGGCATCATGGACCAACACAAGTACAGAGAAATTCTAGATAACAATCTCCATGCTCCTGGAAGTACGAGGGGCGATTGATAAATAAGGTCTCCATGGCTGTAAATTTTTTATTTGTTAACCAATTTTCAAATTTCTTTTTGTATCTTATACTCACATTTGTCCTCTACATACTTTTCGACATAGTCCTCATTCCTTTCCAAGCATTGCGCCAACGCGTGACTAGTTGGGTGAACCCGTCGGAGAGGAATTCCGGAGTTGTTGTCGACACCAGGATTGAATGGCAGCGTTTACCTCGCCATCAGAACCAACTTATATCCCTTAAGGGGCTCTTTCTTCTTTGGGCAGTGGTGAAAGTCGCAATGTGCACAGTCTTTCATTTTTAAACTGCAATTTTTCATCTTTGAACTGAATGCCTCTGGTGTGTGGTGACTCGTATGCGGGCGGACGTTATCATACTCCAGAAGAGGGTCCAAAGCTGCCATTCAATCCTGTGTCGACAACAACTATGGAATTCCTCTCCGACGGGTTCACCCAACTAGTCACGTGTTGGTGCAATGCGTGGAAAGGGATGGGGACTATGTCGAAAAGTGAATAGTGCATTACATAGAGGACAAATGTGAGTATAAGATACAAAAAGAATTTTGAAAATCGGTTAACAAATAAAAAAATTACAGCCATGGAGACCTTATTTATCAATCGCCCCTCGTAAATTGGGATTAAGAGAAGTTTTATCTTTCAGCAAGACTCATTTGCTAAACATACAGCTCATTCTATTAAAGAATTCCTCAAATCCAGGTCAAGGGCTTGACTGGCTTTCCCCAGTCACTGACTTAAATACAATCGAGCACCTTTGGGCCATAATGGAAATGAAGATGAAAAACCATATACCTAAGTCAAAAACAGATTTAAAAGACTTGTTGAAAAAAAACTGGAATGATCTTGGTAGAAAAAAAAACACAAAACCTTTAGCAGAGTCTATGCACAGTCGATGCCTGTATGTTGTCAAGGCCAAAGGAGGACCCACTATTTATTAAAAATTAAGTTTTGATTTTACATCTGCCGAAATACAGGGTGATCCAAAAGTCAAGAAAAACTTAAAACTCAATTCATTCACACACAAATGCAGATAAAAAGATTGATTGCACAGAAATGATTGAAAAGAAGTTGGATTTTTTTTCCAGGAAGAAAAAATTAATGCTAGAATTGTTTGGTTTTTGATGAACAGATCCATTGTCAGGTTACAGAGATCAGATTATGCACATTTTCTGATGGTAAAATGCCGGATTAACTATTGGCTTACAAATGTTCAATGTGCCATCTGTCATTCAGCAACACAGCAGTCACCATACTATTCACTGCATTAAGCAACATTTCTCTCAGTATAGTAGACCATGTTCTTTAAGTATGGAATCAATGTTACCAATGATGTGAGTTGGTTGTGATACACTCTTGATTTCAGGTATCCTATAGCCAAAAAACACAAGACGTCAGATTGGGCGATCTGGGTGGCCATGCATGCAGAAAGTAACCCAGTGATGGTAACTGATTTTAGAACAGTCCCTGTAACTTACTTTAAGAAAAATGGACCGATTATGAAATCAGCAGTGAAGCCCACACCATACTAGCTTTTGGGTGATGTAGGGGTTGTTCAGCAAATGCATGAGGGTTTTTTGTACTCCACACACAGCAATTGTGTGTTAACACTGCCAGAAAGTGTGAAATGTGCTTCATCTGTCCAAAGCACATGAAAAGCCAGTCGTGCTGCTGCTCCATTTTATTGAATACCCAATTAGTGAAATCTTAGCCAGATCCGAGAATGGAAGCAGAGAGATCTGTCTCATTACGGACAGGAAACCTGATTGGAGGGGTGTGCCTGACTTTTGGTGAGAGAGTGTAATGAATATAAACTGCAGATGATCCTCTGAACATCAGGTTATGGTATTATTTAAAAAAAATGGAAGAAAAAAATTCTGCGACCAGGTTCTAATGCAATAGCCCAATTGGTACAGGTATGGAGTATATGACACTTGAGGTTCCTGGTTCGAATCCATGTTGCAGAATTTTTTCAAATATAACCTGATGTTCGGAGAATCATCTCCAGTTTATATTCATTATTATGGAATATGGGCCAAAAGAATAATAAAACTGGAGAAAGCCAGAAAAGTGAAGAGACAGGACAGAGCCCAAGAACTGCAGTAAACAGTATATTTAGAATGATGGGACTGTGGTGGAAATCAAATTATTTCAATGTCAGAATTTACAAAAAAATGGATTTGTCAAGGATACTGAATGAATTTTGCTGTATTTGTTAAAGTACATGCCACTTTCAGCTTATTTCATATTAGAGTATTACTGATGTGTTGTTTTATTGAAGAAAGGCATATGCACCAAATTCTTTGGAAAAAGAGCCGTATGTGTAATTTTTTTTTAATCCTTAATAATCCTACAATAAATGACTACAACACAGATGAAAGTACGATGATTCTAAAAGGGGCCCGGATCTTATGAATAAAAACAAATAAAAAGTACCTTGTATTTTAATATTCTAAAGTTTTTCCCATACTTTTCTCAAAATCTATTATACTTCACATATGCCCATTTTCCACGCAACTCCTCAAGTGCTCTCACAAAATTTTTCGTAAATTCAAGTTTATGTTTCTTTTCAAGAGTCATTAAAGGATTATTTGACATTTTCTGTCCAGGATTAAGAGATTTGCATGTATGCAACTGCTTTCTATTTTAATGAGACAATAGAACAGAAATGCAAGTTTTCTATTTCTATTCTGTGCCGAGACTTCCTATCCCTGCTGCCTCATTCGCACAGTAAACTGCAGAATCTTGAGTCCATAAATTGCAAACCAGGCAATAAAGCAATCGTCTCCAAATCTCCTCAGATATTCCTCTTACATTTTTCATAGTTGATTTTTAATAACAATTTAATGTTTTTATATACCTCTTTCATATCAGCATCATATAGAGGGTTATTAGGGATCTATGTTAACAAGTTACAGAGGGCCAGAAAGGATGGAAAAACCCCTTTTGCCACCATCGAGTGTGTTCAATCTGATAGCTATGCATCGCAGCTATTGCCCTGCATTGCAGTTCCCACTGCAGGAGACTGAAATGCAGAACACCAACATCAATTTGACTTCTGTTGACTGCATTGCAGTTCCCACTGCAGTCAACTTCTGTTGACATGCTTTCCAAACACCCTCCACTGTTCGCTGTCATCTCTTTTCGAGGCCCCGTTTAAGTAAGCCAAAATCACAAAAATTCATAGGCGATGTGTCCAGCGGCGGCGTAACTCAACACCCTGTCTTGGTACAGCCATATCTTTTTTACCTCTGTACCGTACAAACCAGGGATGTCACGAGTAAATATGGGGGTTAGAACATTAATCTGATAGCACAATACATTGACTTTGGCCTCTGACTCAACTCTGTGTAAAGTTAATCTGCCGTTGTAGCTGTATCCTGCCATGATCAAGAAACCTTATGAAAATGTTTCCTTGGATTCACGATACCATTTTCTGAAATCCTTAGAACCCCTTGAACTGTAAAAAATGGTTCGGCTCTTAAATAAACGTACCCCTCATCAAGTGTACCACGTATTTCCACTTTTCATGTGCCAGTATCGTTCTTACAGTTTACAGCAGTTGGTCGCTCTTGAACGTAACTCGTGTCGCTTCTCCAATTGTACATCTTGGTTACATCTGTTTTACACAGATGTCCCTATCTTCTATGCAATGGCCCGTTGTGTTGGTGGGTTACATCTGTTTACGAGAGCCCAAACTTTCTGGACGTCAGGAGTACGGCTAGTGGATGGTCTCGGATTGACCTGCTTTTTACCCTTAGGAATGGCACCGCTTCTGGTTTTGCCAATGTTATGTAGTAGACTTGATATCCCTTTCTTGGAACCTACGAGGCATCGTTTCTTGCATGTTTTTATAATTTCCAGATTAGCTGAATTTAAAGTCTGAAAGGGCTGTTATGTTGTATAACAAGTTCAATTTTTTTTTGGTGAAGTACAGTCAAACCTCGTTAATACGAGTTTCAAAGGACCGAGCAAAAACTGTGTTTTATCCAGGATTGAAAAATTGTTGTCTGTTCGCTGAAAGACACACATTCTTTCTGGAAAGAACTCAGTTATTGATGATTGTATACAATTGTTAGAAGAAATTACGTTCTTTAAAGTACATTGCTAGTATAAAATATCAGGTAGAACATTATCACTTTAGAGAAGGTATGACTGAATCTCGTCTAAAATCGACAACATACATCTGTTTGAAGGCACAGACTGTTTGACAATTCTTTGCCGCTTTCATCACCATCTTCCTCTTCTTCTTCCTCTAAATTTTCAGAGGGCATTGCTGGACTATTTCCTCCTACAGTGTTGCATTTAGGTAGAAACAAAAGGATGCGGCGCCCTGCCCTTTTTCGTTGGATTTATTACGTAACCATTGTAATGTGCACTTAAATCTCTGACTTGCCCTACTTTCTGACCAAATATGCCCTAATTATTATTCACTTCCCTGCCCTGCCATTTTGCTAGATGCAACCCTGTCCTAACTTACTGCTGCTTCAGTGACAACATCCTTGGAATTAACACGAGTTATTGTTGATGTCCAATGGAACCAATCAGATTCGTAGTTATGTAAGAACACATGTGCTGTTTTTTATTTCCAATAGAACCAATCAGAATCCGCCGAACATCATTGAATATCGCACGACTAAAAAAAATTTTGCAAACGCATAGCAAATAATTTAAGACTCCTAGAGTGAATTTCTTAATTTCTTGAGCCAAAAAAGTGCGTATTATCAGAGGGGGGGGGGGACCCACATGTTAATAGGTTGAATATATATGGTAACAGCTTTCAAGGGGATGGGACCAAACGAAAAATCACATATTAATGGGGTTTGACTGCGGCGTCTCTAAGCGTCTTGAAAACTGTTATAGGGTATGAATAAGTTTGATCACCAGCACTGTCTTAAATGTGTCAATAACCATGTAGTTTATCCTTTGAAATGACATTATTTCATGTGAAGGTTTTCAGCAACAATTATAACTTTTCCGGAAAATAAAAATTGCACACATGAATGAAAGAAACTTCGTTATATGAATTTGCCATTATAAATTTGGCGTTATATGAAGCGAGAACTGTATACTCATGCTCAGCATTTTTATTTCTTCACATGATAATCGGGGGAAAAGTTTTGCAGGACTTTTGTGAGGTTAACAATAAGAACTAACCTTGGAATTAAGGCTCTCGCTTCATCTGGATTATCGGGGCACAAGTTAGCCAGTTGTGCCAATTCAAATTTGTGCAGTTTTTTCTGCGTCAATAAACTAAATAGAAAACACAAGAAAAATGAGTATATATTTGTTCTATTTCAG
Organism: Rhysida immarginata; assembly: GCA_023313115.1. Taxonomy (NCBI): domain Eukaryota; kingdom Metazoa; phylum Arthropoda; class Chilopoda; order Scolopendromorpha; family Scolopendridae; genus Rhysida; species Rhysida immarginata. The sequence goes on from JAHWFO010024983.1 coordinate 6,778, forward strand.
GCGTTGTTGTTGTTGTCTTAATATCCTTCCTGGCTTTTTTTTTTTTTTTTTTTTTGCCATTCCATTTACCTTCGAACTGCCGCAATCGTTTCTCTGTTTTTGAACCGGCTAAATCTTTGCGTGTAATTCAGTGTTTTCATGAAGACTTCAGAGAGCTCCTGTTCTTCTTCGGCACTTTCGTTTTGGGTCTTTCTATGTTCCAACAGCATGTGCACTTCCGATATCAGCAGGGTTTCTGCATTTTCAAATTCTACAATAAAGAGCAGTACGAAATATTACATCGACCACTCGACAGGATAAACAGTTCATCATTGTAATTATGCGTAGAAAATTACTCGATATTTATACTCTGATCATAAAATACAAACCAACCTTTAGGAAACTGTAATTCTGAAGCGTCTTCTTCTTGTTCAGTAGATACAGTAGCAAGCGCGGGAGCTGCCATGCCTTCAGTATTTAAAGGTCGACAATGAAGATTAAATTAAATGTTAAAGACAATAAAATGCACGAGATTTCAAACGTATAAAAACAATGGTGTGTCAAATCCACGCTTTTATCCCTATCGATTAGTTATGGCATGAACCAGGCTAATGTAATCCTTAGAGAGATGTCATCAAATACAGACTCAAGTAGAGATCCAAGCGTTGGCCACCAGTGGCGCTGCAATCGTTAGTCGGTATAAATTCCAGTTTCGCAGGCAAATCAAGCACAGAATTGGCATTATAATTAGTTATATAAAATTGAAATATTTCTTTCATAATTAAAGAAAACTGTAGAGCAGAGCATAAAAACTAAATTTCCTTTGTTAAAAATAAACAGAGCTTGAAAAAATCATAGTTTAAAATTATGCATATATTTTCACGTAAAGGTGAAAAGTAAAAATTATTATTATTATTATCATTGTTTGGGGAAGCCAAACTCGGATCAAGTCCGGAAGCCAATCCCAGAGGCGGACCCAAAAGAGGGCCAAAGCCCAAGGGACTCAAATGCAAGGGAGGTAAAGTTATGCACTCGTGGGAGTATTGCTGTTTGGGTGTAGGAATTATTATTATTATTATTATTATTTTTTCGGTTATGTGATAATTATCAGTTGTTCCCTTTCATTTTTTAAAGATTTTCAACATTGTTTCTTATGCTTATTAAACATTTCATAATGACCAAAAAATTTAAAAGTTAAGGCTTTTGAACTTTTAGCAGCATTCTTAAATTGCATATTTTAAAGAAATGAAAGAAGAAATAAGCAAATAAAACTGAACATGATACCTATATAAATTTTTAATTGATGTTTTCATTAAACGTGTTGGATTTGATAAAACCTTCAACTTTTCTTTTGCTATAGTTTAAGCTTTTGTTTAAACCACATTATTATTCCGGAGCTTAAGAGTCTGAGTTTAAGTTCGTCACATTCGCGGCAGCTACTCGGCATTAAACTTCTTCATTTTCAAATTTCCATGTAGTAAGACGGCGAGCACAAATTCGGATGAGGACATCAATCGATCGGCTGTCCCCCTCGTGGCCACTTCTTCTTATTGATGGTCATCGATCTATATATACACATCGATGTTAGTATATACTATACATCGATGTTGATGGTCTCTGGTTTACGAACGCCCGCGTCTTTTAAATCGTTTTCTATCTGCTCCCATTCCCATGCAAAAATTTGGGTTGCCCCACAGTCACGGTGTAAGAATAAGAGAAAGGAAATCAAGGGTTACCCCAGTTTCCTTTCTCTTGACTGTGCTTACCCTATATTAACCCAAACATTGCATTATGAGTAAAAGTCTTTGGTGTTTTTTATGTTTCTGTCTAGTACAATGAATTTTAATGAAGTATTTGATGATACAAAACGATGTAATTAATCATCATTGTAGCATACTGTGTACAGAGTATGGTTAGGGAAATTTCTAATCCATGAAATATCGGATACATGTTTGATTAAGTTCTGGCAAGAACAGATGAAGGTAGGTTCATTTGTTCTTGGTTCTGTGGCCTTTCAATTTTTGATCATGTTACTCATAAATTTACTGAGCGTGAAATTCATGATATTCGTAAATTGTATTTGTTTCGATCATTATCTCTTTTGCAAAACTTAAAACTAATAAAAAACTCTTTCACCACAACGATTATAGATTGAAAATATACATCCTGATACAGTTCTCTCAGTTTCCGTGAGGTGCTCCTGGACTGCTGAATGATGGAAGCAATTGCTTCCGTAAAGTACTTCCAGTATCAGGTTGTATATTTTCAATCTGTAATCGTTGTGGTGAAAGAGTTTTTTTTTATTAGTTTTAAGTTTTGCATTACAATTATCCACATTTGTCTTTTTTATTATCTATTACCTCTTTTAAATGGTTTTTATACTCACAGTGCCGGCCCGGTGGCTGAGAGGGCTGGGGCGCGGGCTTTAGTGCTTCTCCTGATCCTTGGGTCGCGGGTTCGAATCCCGCTATGGCAAGGATGTCGAGGCCCTTCCTAATCATGCAGAAGGCAACGGAAAACCACCGCATTAACATTCATAGTACGCCAACCTCCGATAGGAGACGGCACATTAAGAGAGAAGAAGATACTCATAATAAAAATGATTTTGTTATTATTAAGAATACTAGACATGGTCTCTTACTTTAGGTTGAATTTTGTAAAAACAAATTACTTACAAAACTTTTTATTTTTCGATTGTAAGATTTTTTAATTCTCTGTCGATTGATATGAGAGCGTGTATTGGTAAAACTATGCTTTTAAGAAAAAAATTTCAAAGGTTTTAGTTTTATCCCCCCCCCCCCCCTTCCTTTATTGATTTTGTGTTTGATCATGACCTCTTTTATTACTCCTTGGAACAGAAGCTTCTGCTGCTGAATTTCAATAATAAATTAACCCCCACCCCCATTTTATGCGTAGTTTTAAATCATATTTTTTAACAACAAAAATTGATTTTCTCTAACAAAATTTTTAGAAATAAAAAAAACTCTACCTTCTTTCGTTTCTCATCATTTCCGATCGAATGACATATCACATGCTATCTGTTGCCATTAGAAGACGTTCTACGGACCACGTGATACTAATTCTTAGTCCAAACTTAATAGTAGAAGAATCTGCATATCGAATTTCACTCCTTTAGGTTACCATAGACCAGATGGTCCCCTCTTACTCCCACCCCTGTGTACCAATCAAAACCAACTAAATAGTAAAGTAGGATATGCCCATTGTAAGCTACATTTTGAATTTCAATCTTTTAAGTCAAAAATATGTAGTAAATATGAAAGGGACAGACGAACATTGTAAATGTGTGTAGTGGCCTTACAGTATAAGAGATGAACAATAGAATTACCAACTAGTTTCGCCATTTATTCCCGGCTTTGTCAAGGTACACAACAATCGACAATCGAACAGTGAAGTGTACATTTGTTAGGATGGGACGAAAGCAGCGCTTTCACAAAGCTCATCCAACCAGAATAAACACCAAATGAAATACACTGAGGTAGTCAAGAAGCCTAACCAACCCAAGCGGTCTTCCATCTATCTATCTATACATACATACACACATACATAGTATAAATCTAAGTCACTTCCCCGGTGTATGTGCTCGATAACCTTAAGAACTACTGCATCGATGTTTATGAAACAAATTTTGTTTGTTAGGGGATTTATGTAGAAACTTTGTAGGCTAGGTATTAATTCATAAAAATTAGTTTTATATTAAATTATTTACGTTAATTGCTCTCAAAATGCGTCAACATGGCTGCTCATCATATGGTGATCGGCGATCGAAACGCTTAGCGCCATCTCTTGAGCAAACAAACAAACATAAGCTAATTCTACTTCATCTTAATAGCTGAGTAAATTTGCAAGAACATTGTTTATCACATGGCCCACTGTATCTTGCCTGTTCTAGAGTTAGCGATCCTAGAAATTTATACATTTGCAGTAAAGATGCAACAACATTAAATGTCGTTTATAAGGAAGTACTCAAGACTTAAAAGTAGTCCAAAAACTTCCATTAATTTTTTGACATTAAATAAAGGTTTTTTTAAAATTTACCTATACTGTAACTCCACAACTTAATATTTCAATACACTAATTCAATAAAAAAATAAAAAATATATAACACAAAAAAATTCAAAAGAACTCAATGAAATACGTACTATTTTTGCGATAGGCTGCCATGCTTTTTTCTCCTCTAATAACTGTGTAAACAGAAACCATGCGAAGCGAAACCGAACGTTTCGCATACGATAAGGTTATTACAAGTGTACAAAATGGTGAAGGAAAGCTATTCTTTTAAGATGCTCCTGGAGGCACAGGAAAAACTTTTTTAACAAACTTAAAACTATGCAAAATTATAAGTTTCAATAAGATAGCTACTGCCGTTGCATCTTCAGGAATAGCAGCAACATTGTTACTGGGGGGACGAACTGCACACTCCACTTTTAAACTTCCCCTCACAATTATACCAGGGGACACTCCTTTCTGCCAAATAAAAAAACAAAGTGCTACTGCAAAAGTACTTCGTCAATCTTCCTTGATAGTTTGGGATGAAGCTACTATGGCAAATAAGGTTGTTGTTGAAGCTTTGCATCGCACTCTGAAAGATCTTAGAAACTCCAATCAAATAAAGGGTGGCTTGACATTTTTATTCACAGGTGACTTTCGTCAAACTCTACCAGTTATAACAAAAGGTACAGTTGCTGACGAAGTAAATGCTTGCTTAAAAATGTCTTTTATTTGGGAGCATGTTATTCACCTTTCACTCACTAAAAACATGAGGGTCCTTTTAAATAATGATCAACAGGCAGATGCATTTTCTACAAAATTGTTGAAAATTGGTTATGGCAGTGAACCAGAAGTAAATGGTAGGATAAAACTTGATTCTTCATTGTGCAATTATGTCGAATCACTAGATTCTTTGATTGAAAAAATTTACCCCGATATTTCTAATATTCAGTCCAAGTCTTTAGGATGGTTCCAAGAGAGGACTATATTAACACCACGTAACGATTCTGCTAACCTAATAAACTTAAAAATAATGAACAAAGTTGAAGGAAATGTAAAACAGTATTGTTCCATCAATACAGTTTTACAAACTGAAAATGCAGTACATTACCCTGTGGAATTTCTTCACTTCATTTATTACAACTTAAAATTGGTGTTCCTATAATGTTACTTAGAAATTTAAATCCTCCAACACTTTGTAAGGAAACAAGGTTAATTGTGAAATCACTAAAAGATAATGATTACCAAGAGTAATGCCTAAGATAATGATTAATAAATTCCAAGAGTCCATTTAATACCTACAGAATTACCTTTTCAGTTCAAACGCATTCAATTTCCAGTTAAACTTTGCTTTGCCATAACAATTAACAAATCTCAAGGCCAAACATTGAAAGTAGCTGGAGTAAATTTACAAGAAGATTGTTTCTCACATGGCCAACTGTATGTTGCCTGTTCTAGAGTTAGCGACCCTAGAAATTTATACATTTGCAGTAAAGATGCAACAACATTAAATGTCGTTTATAAGGAAGTACTCAAGACTTAGGTGTAGTCCAAAAACTTCCATTAATTTTTTGACATTAAATAAATGTTTTTTAAAATTTACCTATACTGTATTTTTATTTCATGATTTAAAAAGCCCAGGCAACGCCGGGCGCGGGTTTGCTAGTAGTCCTTAAGAATATCTTTGTAGAGCTTCCAGTCTTGATGATGTACGAGTTCCTCTCGGAAATTTATGTCAACACTGTCAAAATTCAACGCCACAGGCTTGTGGTCAGAAGAAAGGTCATCAATCGTGAAGACATTGTACGGTTTGAAGAAACCCTTCAAGAGCGAGATGTCTAAAACGTCACTACTAGGGGAGTGGTCGCAGTAGTAGGTGTCCTCCACAGGTCCAGCAGCAATGATATCATCTCTACCTTGTATGTACCTATAGAGAATCATGCCGTTGTAATTCTGCGTTCTGGAGTTCCAGCTTGGATGCTTGGCATTTAGGTCACCAGCCAGGACGACTGGAGTGTCACCACTGAAGAGTTCATCAAGCTCGCAAATGTCAAGATAATGTTTAGGTGAATTGTAGAGCGCTACGAACTTCACTTCACCACAGGAGACGTCATTGATAATGATGGAGGCTGATTCCATACCTGCATAAGACTTGGATACTAATTCTTGGTGTTGAATTCCCCTCTTAATGATGATCGCAGCGCCCCCAGACGCACATCTTGCAGCATTTGAAGCCATTCGATCCTTACGGTACACACAATAGCCAGGTAGCTTGAAGTCTTGGCTTGGTTTGAGGTGAGTTTCACAGAGGAAAGCCACATCGATTTCTTGATTTATCAGAAAGTTGTGAAACTCGATACGCTTTCGGGGAATGCCCCTAGCGTTCCATATCACGCACCGAAGGTACACAACAAGACGACAATCGACAATCGAACAGTGAAGTGAAAAGGACATGAGCGGTCCGGTAGCCGAGCTTCCATAACACACTCGCCCTAAGAGTAACCAGGGGAATTACACTGAGTTAGAGGAGAAGCCTGATCACCCTCTTGAGTCATCCTGAGGATAGCGTCCTTACCTTGTAGGACGAGGACTAGGATTGTGGATTGACGTAGTGATAACCCCGACAAGTGCGGGTTAGGAGATCCAGTAGTAAGGGAAGACGCCCTTGTTGAGATCATCAAAGTTGACTTCTAGGACATGGCGGGGCCTACGAAACCTTAAGGGACCCCTAAAAGCTAAGGGATGATCCAATATATTGGCTACCAAGGAATTATCATGTCTCTCAATTTTCGTGAGCAGCTTCTTGAGGAGCATCTGGACAAAGCTACCAATGTGTCCCATACCGAAGTCATCATGTATGGAGTAGTTGTTTGCAACTCTTCTGTCGAGTTGAGCAATGGTTCTGAGGGTTATATTTTGGAAGGTCTGGAGTTCCTTCCATCTTGACTTGCATATAATAGCCCAGGCAGGCATTCCGTGAAGCAATATAGAGCGGATCACAACCTTGTAGAGCAAGAGCTTATTATCTAGTCCAAGTGCACTGTTTCTCCCCAAAAGCGCAATTAGGCTGAACTTCGCCCTTTTAGCCTTATTGAGAGCATATTGAACGTGCTCGTTCCAGTCCAATCTAGAATCAATCTTCACGCCAAGGTACTTGTAGCTCTTAACCCAGTCAAGGTTTCTTCCTTATAGTATGAGGGGCCTTGGGGGATATCTGCGTTTCCGGGTGATGAACATGGCTTTGCATTTATCAACGCTAAGCTTCAGCCGCCATTTATCGAACCATTCTTCGCACTGATGCAAGGCCTTTTGTAAGCGACTGATGACGTGGGCTGGGTTCCTTGCGCAAGTCGTGATGGCCGCATCGTCAGCAAACAAGTACAGGTTACACTTAAAGAACTCTGGAAGGTCATGAATGTAGAAGTTGAATAAGGCCGGTCCCAGAACGGAACCCTGGGGAACACCAGCGTTAACATCACAGGGGTCCGACAAGGAGTTACCAACCTTGACACGATATGATCTGTTGGCCAGGAAGGAGCGAACTAGAGCAATCAGCTCATCAGGGAAACCGGAGTTGATCATTTTATAGATGAGGCCGTCATGCCAGACTTGGTCAAAAGCCTTATGCACATCGAGAAAGACAATTCCGCCGTACATCGAATAGTTGAGAGGACCGTTCAGATCTGCAACGAGCCTCCATATCTGGATTTGGCAGGAGTGATTCGGGCGAAAGCCAAATTGCTCCTTGCGAATTAAATTATGAGACTCGCAAAAGTCGTTGAACTTCTTCAGGATAATGCGTTCGAAGACCTTAGATAGCGTCGGCAATAGGCTAATGGGCCTGTAGCTGACAGGGAGAGCAGGATTAAGACCCGGTTTGAGTATAGTAAGGATGACTGAGTCCTTCCAGGCTTTGGGGAAGTAGCCGTGGTTCCAGCAGTCGTTTAGAATCCTGGTAATAAGGCAGATAACCCTTGGTGGTAAATTTTTCAGTGTACCATTGGTGATGGAGTCAATACCAGGAGCCTTGTTGCTCTTTAGACTTTTAATTATGTTTGAGACCTCGGTGACGTCTATGGCTTGGAGAGGGTTGAGTACACAAGGAGAGCGATCATAATTTATGCAGCCTTCTTGGACTTGGAGGGTATTCTCGATGCTAGCCGGTCTATCTGCAGTGGGGGTGGTGAATTGGCTCTTCAATGCATTGGTAATAAGCTGGGCTTTTTCCTGGGAGCTGCTGACAAAGTTACCATTATCTGTAAGCAGGGGGAGGGGGTATATCGGCGGCCTTCTTGTTTTTGAGGGCCCTGACCGTACACCAGAGGGAGTTGTCCTGGACCGACAGGCTCTTGATCTTGTTGTTCCACCTTTGGATTCGCAGCTCCTTGACCAGTTCACTACCTTGCGATTTAGCCTGTTGTACTTAGTCTTGAAAAGGAGGCACCTACTACGTTGCCACAGTCTTCTGTAGGAGTTCTTTTCACGTATAAGGGTCTTGATAGATGGAGGAAGATCGAGATGATCAGGTCGCTTATGGTCGACGGCAGTGGCGCTGGCATCAGTGGCTGAGTTGATCAAGCAAGTGATGTCACAAATATTACCATCTATGTCATTGCTGTTGGCAGGGGCTTTGTATAGAATGTCGCTTTCCTTCAGCAAATCTCTACATAGCTTTCAGTCTTGCTTACGCCGTAGGCTGACCCTTAGGTCAAGGTTTAAGCAATCGAAGTTGAGTGCAACTGGACAATGGTCGGAGGATAAGGCATTCACAGTAAATATATTAAACGGCTTGAAGAAACCCTTGAGGACAGCGATGTCAAGTACGTCGCTGACAGGCGAATGGTCGCAATAGTAAGTGTCGTCAAGAGGTCCGATAACTAAAGTATCAATCTGATTCATCATGTAGCCACGAAGAATGTTGCCATTTTGATTCGTACATCTGGAATTCCAGTGTGGGTGCTTGGCATTTAGGTCCCCAGCCATGATAACTGGAATCAGATCAACAGGTCATCAAGCTCACAGGGGTCAAGCTTATGCCTGGGCGAATTATATAAGGAGATGAATTTCACTTCCCCTACATCCACGTCGTTAATAATGACAGACACAGCTTCCATTCCAGAGAAATTGGTGGTGGTGGTCTCACGATGATCAATGCCATTTTTGACGAGGATTGCTGCCCCTCCAGACGCAGGGCCAGCAGGATTTTTAAGGGGTCTATCCCTGCGGTAGATGGAATAACCAGGCAATTTGAAGGCCTGATTCGATCGGAGATGAGTCTCACACACAAAGGCAATATCGATATTCAAACTAGTTAGGAAGTTGAAAAACTCTAGGCGGTTGCGAGAGAGCCCCCTCGCGTTCCAAATAGTGCATCGAAGCTTACCTTGCTTGATTAATCTATAGGGGTGTCTGTCCATGGTTAGATTCGGTTACGACTGGAGAAGGCTGAGGCAAATGTTTGCTCGGGGAATGCCCCTAGCGTTCCATATCACGCACCGAAGGTACACAACAAGTCGACAATCGAACAGTGTAGTGTATCGGTATTCAAGTGGAACTTGAAGCATAGCTTCCATAATCTCACCCTTCATAATCATATTCCAAGGGAAATACACTGAGCTAGAAAAGAAGCCTGATGTACCCACAAGGGTCATCCAAAGTATGAAAGAAAATTGCCTCCTCTTGGTGGAGGAAAATTTGATTGACGACTGTCTAGACTAGAAGCAGACCACTAGTATTAGATAAAACACGACTTATGAAGTCCAGTAATCTGGAAATAAGACATTATCAATGTCTTCAAAATTGATATCAAGTATATGCCTTGGAGGTACACAACAAGAGGCTCGCAGGCCTTATATACAGAAAAATGGTACAGATGGACCAATGAGCGTAAAAATATGATACATAGGAAATGGCCAATAAGAGAAACAAGCGAGATAAGCATAAAATAATTAAAATATAAAACTAAAGTGATGCGGAAAAAAAGCAAACAAAAAAAACCGCGGACCGTAAAGAGAACATATCTGGTTGTCAACAGGGGAGATTGACAAAATAAATGGGTAAAATAAAATAGAAAAGGGAGATTGACAAAATAAAACCAGTTTACAGTAAATCAGAAAGAGGATCAAGCAAGGTAAATATGTCGAAGTCGGTCTGGCGATTGAGTAATCGATCGGGGTTGGTCTTCTTGGCCTTGTAGATTTCGATAACTTCGAGGGTGGTAGTTTTTGAAGGTTTATGGCATATGTGTAAGACGGACATCACTTCATCTTGCGTGCTAAGGGGGTGTCCGGTTCTCCTCAGGTGGTTAGCATAGTGAGAGCGTTTGTATATGACTTGGTATATGACTTGGCATGTTCTTTAAAACGTACTGTGAAAGTACGGGTGGATAATTTCTTATGTATCATATTTTTACGCTCATTGGTCCATCTGTACCATTTTTCTGTATATAAGGCCTGCGAGCCTCTTGTTGTGTACCTTGTCAAAGCCGGGAATAAATGGCGAAACTAGTTGGTAAATCTATTGTCCATCTCTTATACTGTAAGGCCACTACACACTTTGTAAATAAGCACAGTATTATGATCCCTTCTGTATCCGAACATTGTAAAACCATTAAGCAGGGTGTCTAGCAAAACGATTTCGTAAAATTCCCTGACCATAAGCAGCAAAAAAAAAAATCTATCTTGATAGAATATTATTGATGTTTTTCAAATTTTTCGTTCTTATTTTGCATTTTTTTTGCTGATTTTGTAAAATTCCCTGACTTTTCCAGATTATAGAAAATTCCCTGACTTTTCTCAGTCGCTAGTCACCCTCATTAAGTAACTCCATTGTTTTGCTATTCAAAAAATAAATAAATAAATTAATAAATAAATAAATATTTCGACGCTTGCTGTGCCTTCATCTTAATTTTATTTTTCTCGTGGATTTTTCCTTCATAAAGTGAGACTTTTTAACTTTATCTTTCTTATGGATTTGAGAATTCCCCACTTTTTTCAGGCTTTCAGTGACGTTAAAAAATCATTTCTAAATTTGCGAAGTCGGTGCTCTGTGCCAGTTTTTCCGAACTTTTTGATTTTGACTTCAGATTCGGATACAGCATTAAATCGTGAGTAAAAGTTATAATAGGCACACTTGTCCTATCTATTAGGGACCATGGCCAAAATGGCAGTTAAAGTTAATATTTTCGTCCTTCGAGCCGGGTCGCGGAACCCAAATGTTTAACTTTAACCATATTTCCGAATAGATAGGATGTGTGTGACTTTTATTCACGATTTGATGCTCTAGCCGAATCTGAAGTAAAAAATCAAATAAATTCGAAAATAAAAAATTGGATCAACTTCGCAAATACAATAATGATATTTTTAACTGGCATGCATTTTTAACATCGTTCTGTTTTTCATTCTCAATTATTATTAATTTTTTTTTTTTACTTCCACAGTTTATCTTTCAGCTTTTATTTGATTAAGTGTTAATTCATAATTTAGTAAAATGAATTTAATGGCTAAACTGAGTGGAGTAATAATCATAAGGCCAAATATTATAGAAAAAAATGGAAGGAAAAATTCCACGACATGAATTCGAACCAAGAACCCTCGTTACATCTACCATGGAGTAATAGGTCTATTACTCCATGGCCTCTACCAATTGGGCCATCGTGAACACGGTACAGCAAGGCTGTCACCAGGTGGTCTTAGAGACTTACAGGGTAGTCAAGGTTTCTTGCCCAATGATAGGACGGGTTCCATTTTTTCTGATAATATCATTACCTTATGCTTGGCGCATTATTTCCAATGTCCATTTAATAATTTTTTATTGAAAGAATTATTGCGTGGAAGTTGCCACGATTTGTGTGCGTGCGGAGCACGTGATATACGGCATGTTGCTTCTGCTTATCGTGCGTCATCGAATGTTATTGATAGTCACCGACAAGTTTCCACGATCTCTTCAATCGCCTGTCTGACATGGCTCGGTTATCGTCGCATGTGAAAAATTCAGAAGGCCAAACATTGAACTGAACAACAACAAAAAAAAGTTGCCCTCACCATAGCTCATTAAATAAAGAAAGTTATGATGTCTATGCACTCTCCCTCCTTGCTTAATTGAATGATATGAAGTGAAAATAAAATTAGAATGAAACTTCTTTTTCGTCTGTTTCTCTGGATAGGAAGCGTTTACTTTCAGCGTTTAATGTTTGTTGCTGCACTCTCATCGTCGCTATTCCCGCTCTTTTGACGTAGAACTACGACTATCAGGGATGCAGCCGAGGAAAAATTCAGACGCGGCTTTTCGTTCAAAAAGTGATGTACATATCTTAGTCTATATCTTTCTATCACTATATCCTACAACTATGGTCATTATCTCGTTGGAAAGTGAATAATAAGCAAAAATTTCACCAAATGAGCCACTGGGTCAAGAGTTATAGCAAGTTAAAGTTAAGTGAATTTTATGCTCGCCATCGTAATAACGGAGTGTGGCGCTGCTGCAGCATATACGTGTGCGGCGTGTATTGGAACTAATTGGAGCTAACCGAGCTACGAGCTAACCATGGCCTACGAGAAAAGACCTGTGCATTAGGTACAAATTAAGATAATATCATGAAATCCTGTCATCTGCCGGCGAAATCAGTACATCATCATTTATATAAAATCAGCGACGGTGGACATTGTCACAACAAAGAAAAAAATCTAACAATGGGTTATTTCCCGATTATACAAACGGGTAGGTTCGCTTCTAGTTTTCTATTAAAAATAAGTTGTAAAATAATTTTAAGCAGATTGATTATTTTAAGAAATGAACTTTGAAGGTTCATTTCTTAAACAAAACAATAAATCTAACAAAATAATATATGTTTTCAAACATGCTGGTCTTAGTTGTTTGTAAAAATATAAATATACTAGCTGAAAACCCGGCTCTTGTTGGGTTGACCTGCCTCAGATTAAAATATCCATTTTCACCATCGGGAAATATCACTGGATACTTTAGATCTCATCTTTCCTTCGAAGTTTCCCTTACCCCTGACGTAAAAATACTTATACCCTCCTGCTCTCGACGAAGCTCCCGTTGTTACCGGGCGACTACAAAAATGTTCTTCGAATGGACTTCAAACTTTATTACAGCCAGTTACGCCCAATATCCAATAGACACTGTTATGGGCGAAGCTATCCCTGCAAGCCAAAGACTTTCTATGACATTGAGATACCTAGCGTCTGGAATGAATTTGGAAGACATGAAGATTATGTGTGCAATCGCCCCTCTGCACTGAGATGCAATATTCAGGTATGTGTTAATTTTTCATTATTCTTTTAATAAGCAGAAAGTAAATTAAAAAACAGGAAATAAGCACAAGTACAAACAGACTACAAAGTATATCGGCAGTTTAAAAATTTTACTAAAAAAGACATAAATAGGATTACAATGTATTTATTTGTCGAGAGAAGTTATTATAAAATTATTAGATCATTAGCTTAAAATGAGGAAAATTTAGAAAAAAAATCTCCCGCAGCTTCCTCATCAGCAACCAGACGGTTAGTTGTTGAAGGGTTTCCTGAAATTTGTTGTATGTGCTGAAGATTGGTTTGTTGTATAATGGTGGAATCCGTTGGTTGGTGGAGATGATCCATAGCTTGAGGCGTTATAAAACGCACTCCATATCTTGTTAATGTGCCCAATTCCGCTTCAAACAAGGTGTCATTAATAATCTTTTCTGCAAACCGTCTCTGATCTGGAGCCAATCTGCTTAGTTTGATAGCCCATCCCCTAGCTACTATTTCCGATTCAATTATAGGGTTTTGGAAATATGCAGTAGATAATTCCTGAGTACAATCTTGTGAGGATTGTTCCTTTCTCTCTGATGGAGAAGGAGCAGTAAGGGATGACGATGGCCTGTCAGCAGATGTTGTAGACGATTGCTCATCAGTTAAAGTCTGGCTCTGCAACATAAAGAAACAAACCAGTAAGAATAAAAAATCCATAATAATATGTGTGTAATGAAAACCACTGTGTGGTACCGCTTAAATAATCGATTATTCATTAAAGAGAATCACCCGATTAGTCGAAAGAAAAATCGACTAAAGATTATCAAAAGAATTCAGATACCAATTAAAACATACAAATAACAATTTTAAAAGCTCAAATTAAGTTTAAAAAATTAAGTTTTGTTTTTACATCTGCCCAAATACAGGGTGATCCAAAAGTCAAGAAAAACTTAAAACTCAATTAATTCACACACAAATGCAGATACAAAGATTCTGATTGCACAGAAAAGATTGAAATGAAGTTGGATTTTTTTTTCCAGGAAAAAAAAAATTAATGCTAGAATTGTTCGGGAGGCTTAATTTCTTGTTGTAGGTGCTCTTTTATGCTAAATTGTCATGGTACTCCCATAAACTATTTTCAGGCGACTGCACTGTTTCAGTCATTTTTTCAGTGCAAGGGAAATTTTAATTAATTCTGTGGTAATAAAATTCAGTGTCTAATATAATGGCTTTTGAAAATGCAACTTTTTAAATCGTGGATCTAAAATAGTTGCAGCAGTTAAATTTTGAAATCTTTTTTCTATTTCTTTACAAATATTTTTTTTTCAATTCTGCACCCAAATTAGCTTTGGGAGAAAGCATTTCCATTTTCAATTCTTTTGACATAATTCTGGCCACTTAATTCCAGATTAATTTATCTGATAACTAAAAAATCTCGTATAAAAATATTTACTTACGTCTTTTGTTAACCATTCCCCAATATTGCTGATTCTGTTAGCATCTAATGTATTTAGAAGACTAGATTCTTGGGATTGAGAATGACTCATTAACTCATTGAATTCTTCTTCGTGCATTCTCGCCAAATGAGTTTTCAGATTTGTCGTATTGCCACAATGCCTTATATTTTTTGAACAAATCAAACACTTGGCGACTTTGTCTTTGTATGGCTCAAAACACTTCCACATGCGTGATTTTTTTTTAACATGAGGCATTTCTGAGAACTTTCTATAATGCAAGAAGCTTATTATATAACTGTAAATTATAGATAAATAAATAAATAAATAAATAAAAGTTGGCATGACCTTACCTTACACGTGAAGGAGTTGGACACAGAGCAAAGTCGTCGTGCAGTAGCTGTAATGACTGAAATTCAGATTCCAGAGTTTACATAGCAATTGCTGACCAATCAGTGAATTTCGAATTTGATGTCGAATGCCACTGCGTTCTCGCTTCTGATTGGCTGGAAGCAAACGCAGCAGGGTTTTTTTTCCACCGAGTGTAGGACGTTTGCCCCAAGAATAATCGGAAAGAAAGAACCAATTCAGTCGATTAATCGGGATGTCAGAATCGGGTCGATTAAATCGAAAATCGGCTTTAATTAAATCGATTAATTGCCTATCCCTACTGTGCGGTCAATGTCCGTTAACATTTCCTAACTGTTTGTGAAGGAAAGTAGTGTCAATTTTTTTTTCAGGCACCCAAGATGCAGAGGATGGCCAACGATGGAACTTTCATATCTGTATAGGTAGTGTTGATGGCAAACAAGTATCGATACAACCCCCCCTGCCCATTCTGGTTCTTACTATTGCAAATATACATGTTGTACTATTACAACTATCTGACAGTATTGTGCTCATGGCAATTGTCAATGCAAGATATCAGTTTATCATGATTGATGAAGAATATCAGACGGTTGAGTTCTGAAGAATACGATATTTTGGCAAAAGTTTTCTCAAAACCAATTAAGCATGCCTGATCCACGAGAATTACCGGGCACAAAAGTCCCTATGTGTTTGTTGGGGACGAAGCTTTTCAACTATTGCCAAATTTTATGAAGCCCTACAACAGAGCAGTTCTGACGGATGAAAAACGTATTTTCAACGCAGAGTTGTTGAAAATGCTTTTGGAATTTGACATCAAGATTCAAAGCGGAACAAGCCATTAAATTTGAACCGAGCAAAGTTCGAACTATCGTGGTGGCTTGTTGTCATCTATACTTGTCTGAAAGAAATAGTGGGTATTACGTGCAACGTGAGGATGTTGATTATGAAAATACTGCAAGTGGCACAATCGAAGAAGGTTCATTGAGACGAGAAACACAACAGATGATACAACTTCAAAGAACCAGAGGCAATTCACCAGTTGAAGCGAAGAAAATAAGAGACGACTTTTGCGAATATTTCAACAATTCCGGCTCAGTTTCCTGGCAAAATAACTATTTACATTAGCATCAAATAAAGGTTGTTATCCTTCTTGAATATTTCTAAGCTTTTCTCAAGTTTGTATCTAGTTATGTGTATTTAGGGGACGATAGTTTTTTTTTTAATTCTAATTTCGGTATTTTTTTCTTACAAATTTTTTTTTAAATAAATTAATTTTTTCTGCATCTCTATGGAATATTTTTTTTTTAACACGGGCAAAGGTTAAGATGGCCGCATCATCAGCGTAGAAGTACAGATTACACTTGTCGGGTTTTGGAAAGTCCTGGATAAAAAAAATTGAACAATGCTGGTCCCAGAACTGATCCCTGTGGGACACCGGCTTTAACCACACATGATTGGGAGAGGGAGTCACCAATTTTAGCTCGAAAAGACCTGTCTGAGAGGAATGAGCGGACCAGCATGATAAGGTCATCTGGAAATCCAAATTTTATCATTTTATATACAGCAAGACGACGACGACAATCGAACAGCGCAGGGAAGAAAAACAAAACGAGCGGTCCGGAAGCTATGCTTCCACTGCCATACTCATCCAGTATTATAGCCAAAAGAAATACGCTGAATTAGTAAAGAAGCCAGATGAACCTGGTTAAGTCATCCACAGGATACGGAGGAGTCCTCTCCTAACAGGACGATAAAGTTGATTGTTGATTGACGATAGGACGTGGAAGAGCTAAGTGATCCAGTAGGGTGGGAAGATGGCCTTTTGGATGTCATCGAAGTTGACGTCCAGTATGTGACAGGGCCTGCGATGTCTAAGGAGGCTTCTAAAGGTGAGCGGATGCTCAAGAATACCTGCAACCAGAGGATTGGGATGGTCCTTCATCTTCGGAAGAAGCTTCTTCAGCGACTCTTTGACGTGGTTTCCAATGGTAGGTATACCGAAATCTTCAGCAATGGAAGTATTAGTTGCTATTCTCCTGTCGAATTGGGCTATAGTCCTCAGGGTGACGTTTTGGAATGTTTGTAGGTCCTTCCATCTGGATTTGCAGGTTGTAGCCCAGGCAGGCATACCGTACAGAAGAATGGTTCGGATTACCATTTTATATAGCAAAAGTTTGCTGTCCACTCCAAGCGAACTGTTTCGTCCTAGAAGGGCAACCAGACTAAACTTCGCCTTCTTGGCCTTGTTGATAGCATAAGAGAGATGGTCGCCCCCATTTAGCTTGGCATCTATCACAACTCCGAGGTATTTATAGTTCTTTACCCACTCGAGCTCCTTGCCAGATAGGAAGATTGGCTTCGGGGGTTTTCTAAGTTTTTTGGTAACGAACATGGCTTTGCATTTATCTACGTTCAGGTTTAACCTCCACTTAGCAAACCATTTCTCACACAGATGCACAGCATTTTGTAACCGAGATATGACATGAGCGGGATTTCGGGCACAAGTCATGATGGACAGATCGTCAGCAAACAGGTATAATTCGCACTTTGTAAATGCTGGGAAGTCGTGAATGAAGAAGTTGAACAACGCAGGGCCCAGGACAGAGCCTTGGGGAACACCAGCCTTGATGTCACAAGGGTTAGACATGGAGCAGCCAACCCTGACACGAAAAGCCCTGTTCGACAGAAAGGAACTAATCAAAGCGATCAGCTCGTCAGGATGAGGACAATCGAGCAGTGTAGTGAAACGTTATTCGAGTGGCACTTGAAGCTAAGCTTCCATAATCTCACCCTTCCTAAATAAATGCCAAGGGAATTACACTGAAGTAGTTAAGAAGCGTGATGAACCCATAAAGGTCATCCATAATATGAAGGAGAAAATACCCCCTCTTGGTTGGAGGTGATTTTGATTGACGACTGTCTAGACTAGAAGCAGACCACTAGTATTAGATAAAACACGACCTATGAAGTCCAGTAATCTGGAAATATGACATTATCAATGTCTTCAAAATTAATATCAAGTATATGCCTTGGATCACGATATCTCTTTCTATGTATAGGATGATTTAAAATGCCCAAGACTAGCTCGTTGCTATGATTTTCTATATTGGGCAGCATGGATTCCATGAGCCCTTGAACGTATTTGCCAATATGAGTCATGTTGAAGTCATTATAAATGGAGTAATTGCGAACAATTCTCCGATCTTTTTGCGCAATAGTCCTAAGGGTAACGTTTTGGAACGTTTGCAGTTCTTTCCACCTAGTCTTACATATTGTGGCCCAGACGGGCATACCATACATCAAGATGGTCCGAACAATGACCTTATAGAGTAGGAGTATATTATCAATGTTTAGAGCACTATTCCGGCCCAGCAGAGCAATCAAGCTAAACTTGGCTCTCCTGGCCTTATTCAACGCATAAGTTGCGTGGGGAGTCCAGGTAAGTTTAGAGTCAATAACAACACCAAGATATTTATAAGTTTCAACCCAGTCCAGTTTTTTGCCATATAGTGTTAGAGAATCTAATGATCTCTTTCTCTTCTTGGAAGCCCAACACCCCTGTATTTATACAAGCTAACCTTCCTGCTCCCCCCCCCCCCGACAGATTTTGGACCACACTGTACACTCATTTGCATATCTTCTATCACTTCCTTTTATGACAAAATAAAAACGGCAAGAACTTTTGTGGTTATCTGGTATTTAATATTCAATTATTCTCAAAATATTTGAATACACAAACTTAATAATTTCGTAGCGGGTGGATGGTGGAAAATGCAAATAAACAAGGAATTTATTTTTCTAAACTAGTATTAAATGAAAAAAAAAGCTTACGCATAAAAATATAGATATTATTTATAATTTTTTCCGTAATAGCAGAAACGAAAGTTTACATCCCAAGATTACTACATGCATTGAATGAAGATGATTCCGATCGAAGAAGACTACATTGCCACCTAGACGCAGGAGATAACCTGATAAGAGTTTGCTAGGGAAGTGGATATGAGCAACTGTTCGCCACAGTCAAAAGTATCTCACAGTTCCCGAAGTGAAAAGAATGTATATATGAATCAGATGAATTTTAAATTACGAATTTGAAAAATCTATAAGGAATCGATAACATGAGCCAAGGGAGTGATCGTGTGATTTTCCTGCAAGAGAGCATGCTTGT
>JAHWFO010024986.1:0-16620 GCA_023313115.1 Rhysida immarginata
GTTGCAAAGGGGCTGTGCAGCTAGATTTAAATTCAATGTCAGCCTGAGAGCCGAATGCGCCGTGCGTCCGCCATCGAGTAGGGTTGCTGCAATCCCCGATGATGCCAAAGCCAGAGCAATCTCGTGTTTCATTCGAATTTCTGCGAGTATCAAATTCAGTAGAAATGTTTTTCTGGTGCCTTCTGGTGCATCAAGAAAAAGAAGTCCACCATTTTCGGCCCGTATATGCTCTATAACTGAGACGTTGTTCGGTTGTTAAGAGCCTTTTCTGAGCCTCAACATAATTTTGTAGCGCATCGACGTCGTATTTTTTTTCTCGCAACACGTCTATATCGACAACATCGTTTCTGTTACGTTCCGATGATGGAGGGTTTTTTGGTTAATCGACAAACTCATATCTTCAAGTGATATGAGTTCTTCATTGAAAATGTCCTCAGAATACTGTAAATCTAGGCTCGGGTTGTCTCTGCGTGCTCGAAAAAGTATGTCTTCGCTCATACTCTGTTTGTGCTTTTCCCTTAGAAGTGGCAGATCAAAAGGCGCACAGGTTGTCAAAATTATGGCGAACAGAGTTCGTATTTGGTGACCATGACGTGTTTCAGATGCTTTAGCCAATGCGTTGTCTCAATGTTTATCATTTTCAAGCAAACCAAGTTTAAAACATGCTTCTCTGTAGGTCCGACATTCTTGACCATCGATGGTTTTGATAGCTTGAAACGATGTTGGTCCTTTGATCACGTGAAGCAGCATTCGTAAATAGTAGCATTCAGCATTGTTAGGATGAACAGTATATACTCGTCCCAATGTGGCATTAGAATATATTCCAACTATCAAAGAATGTCGAGCGCCTCGTTTTCTTCCACAAAATTTCTTCGTTGATTGATTCCAACTGTAATATTGCAGGACTTCGTGATATAGCAATGTTTTTGCGAATTAGTCAGTTGAGCACAATTGGGAAAACGCGGTCAACGTTGTGTGTGGTGGATCTGCAGCTTTCTGGAGTGCGTCCTGTTCCGCGAAGTAGACTCGTTGGCCGTTTTCCAAGTGAACAGTTAGACGCATAACAGCAGGAAAGCGTTCATGAATGTCGAAACCGAAAGTTCGCCTTACAGCTTCATTAATACCAATATAACGTCCCATGTGAAATTGGTCTACTTCATTAACGGGTTCATTGGGCTTCGCAACTCCGAAAACTGCCATATCACCCTCTTTATGTATGTATTTACATATGTATTTGATCGACTTAACTGAATTGCAGGACTCTACGTTGATATGCGCATTGAATGATTTCGAAAGTACAGGAGAATAGGGAACAATCCATTGGTTATCCATTTTGATATCAACGTTTTTGATATTGATAGTTGTTGTGTGTCCCCCATCATCTGGTATTCGTCGTCTGTACAGCGGATAACCATCGCTACCAGTTTGTGTTTCTTTGACCAGCTGACGTGGATAATTTTTGGTGCATTTTCCGTCTTTCATGCTTGGCGAATATGGGTTGCGTGAATCATATACTTTTTAACAATTTCAAATAATTCTGGATGTTCTTCTGGGTCGGGTAGTTCAGCACTAATGATATCGTCAATTTGATTTGGAGTTATTTTTTCAACCAACCAAATTAAGATATGAGCATGTGGTAAACGTGTTTTCTACTATTCAATAGAATACATTCAGGAGCGAGTTTCTCCATATATATAGTTGTTAGTGATGAGATCCATGAATCGTATCAATTTTTATTTGAAAACTCTCGCTATGAAGTCATTTCGGTGGGATGGTTGCTGGTCAGGCAGAAGTAAATATTTGATTTCATCCCAGGATGGATTACACGTGAAGGTGATGAAAAGATCTGGACATCCATATTTACGAACATATGTGAGAGCACCCTGAGCATATTCTAGCATGTGTCTTGGACTTCCAGTACACGAAGCCGGAAGTATAACCATTTGTCCAATGTCAACAACTTTTTTATCATTCGCGATTGAATCTCGCAAATGAATATACTCTTCGGCTCGAAGTTTCGATTGATTTTAACGAATGTAATTGAGTCGTTCGCTTTCGACTTTATCGTATATGTCAACGATGAATTGTTGAAAAAGTTGACGACACTGCAGAATATGGTTGAATTGTTCGGCGCGAATCATGATAGGTATGCATAAAAATCCATATACGGAACTTTTTTCGTTGTCGCAGTTCCTGTGGCGGGATTAGTTTGATACAATTGCAGATGATATCCATCTTCTCCTCTCGGAAACAGTATTAGATATTGAAGTGCATCATACTATCTGTGAGTTTCAGCAATACGTTGCTTGGTTTGATCTCGTTTGCTGATAACAATATCTCGGCGGGAAATCTCTGTTCCGATAATTACAGCTGCTACCTCAGGGGTCATTGGAGCATTGAAGCGTCTATCATGCTCAATCGATGGCGTTTTGTCTGCCCTGATAATGACTTTCAAGTCCTTCGCTCTCACATTCTCCAACGCGGATTTAAAATATCTGACCAAACAGTTGTGCTCGTGGAATAATGTTCGTAATTCAGTAATAATTTCCCGATCTGTTGCTATACTTTGTGCATCGTCGATCAATCTCTTTCTCCATTTTGTCCATGAAATAAATTTGCAAAAATTGCGGTTCTTGTTCGGGTACTGGAAGAAGTGAACCAAAATGATGATACACTTCTCCTTGCACTTTAAATGTGGGCATGAAATTATCATATCTCACAATATTAGTCGCTCCAAATGATGTCATTTGAAAGCATGAGTTGTATTTACGAGTATGCTGTAGAAAGTGTTTAGACTCCCGAATAGTTCCAGCCACATAAGTTAGAAGTGGTTAAGGTGGTTCAGCCAGTGCTGACAAATTGACTTTACCATTGGAGCAACACATGTCAGGCGTTTCTTTCTGATATTTCAAAGCGCGACAATGTATGCACAATGTATTCATTGAACCAATTACAACATTGCGACGCATTCTGTAATCGCAGTATTTATCGTACTGAAATGCCGCTGTCTTGAAATCTATTCTTCGTCTTGATCGAGTCTGTCGTGAGTGTTCAGTATCACATCGTGTGTCTCGCTTTTCGGATATTGCAGCAGCTTTTGAAGTAGAAGCTCGCATTCGCAGGTTTTCAAGTTGTGCGTCTCGCGTTTCAGATGTTTCAGCAGCTCTTGATTTAGAGGCTCTGATTCGGTTAGTTTCCAGACGTGACTCTCGCTATTCAAATGTTTCAGCAGTTGTCACCCATGTCTGGTCAATCTTCCAATGTTTAATTTTTTACGTGGCATTCTATGCTCTATCCAACGAAAGAAAAACTGGGCGTGTCTAATGAAATTTCTGATTTCAATTGTTAAACATTGTTGCTAAGTAAAATTAACAATCGCTAACAATTGAAATTGGAAATTTAAACAGGCACGCCCAGTTTTTCTTTCGTTGGACAGAGTATAGAGGTTTATACGTTTTCGAGGTATTTTTCCGAATCCTCAGATATAATATTTTTTGAATGAAATAATAGTTAAAATAATTAGTTAAAATAATAGTTCAATGTTTAATTGTTTGTTAGTTGTAATTCTTGTGTGTGTTGTGATTGTTGGTTGTTGGTCATGAGATATATATCTTGGTCCGTGCATAGCGTTGATAAATTGCGGGTTGATACTTATTGTTGGAGAAACTTTACTTTGCATTGCTAGTCATGAGATACCTCTTATTAATATGCCTTGCGATCATCATGAATATCGATTTATTATCGATAATTATTATTTTTTCGAAATCTGAGGTAGACATAAACCTTCCTCATGGTCTGAAGATGAAGTGTGCCAACTTGCATGGTGATCGGTCAAACGATGTTGGAGTGTATCGATCTCATACATATATATCAACATCCATTTTTATATAGATAGAGATTAACATTGTTGGTCATTATCAACTGCTTTAATCGATTCTAGACGTATATTTTTAATGTTTTATTTTAGCTGTTCAATTATTTACAACAACCTGATCTAAATATTTGACGAGAGATAACGTCTTAACTCAAACTTCACAGTTAAAACATTTTTTTTTTGTTTTAGTTTAATGCATTTCTCCTATTAATTTCTCAATTTCAAACGACCACGTCGAAGAGGCAATATAGGTCGGAACAGCAAACACACAGGTCATCGTTATCTCGTTATCCTCCAACTAATCACTCAGCTCTTTTTTGCAAGTGCCCGTTGGCACGCGTTGCACACCTAGTATTTTTTTGTTTATATTCGGCACTCTTGTGATAGGGTTGACTTGAAACAATCCAAAATTATACACATCTTCTCCATGGCAATAAATTAATGTACATGGTGGGGCGTCATAAGACCGTTATGTCTCGTAAATGCGAGTGCGCAATGCTGTATCAACCAAAACAGCTGCAACTGCTTTTGTGACAGGGACATTGTACTTGCCGCGATGTCCAGCAGCTGGTCGTTTATCTGCACTAATGACAAAATTTATAATCATTATTTTGCCTTTACGGAATAGACTCTAGTGCAGATTTAAAACTACGGATTCAATTGATGCAGCATGTTTTGAAGCAGAGCCATCATATCATTGTTATGTTATGGAAAGTTTTAGTTTCTAACCTTTGCCTGTGCTTCATAATTGTAAACAAAATAACATGTGTCTCAATTGTCGCGTGACAAATGGATTAATTGGTTGCTTTGATTTTTTAGGTAAAATAGTGAAGTAGAGGAATAATGCTGACACCGGAACAGCGTATAGAGCTGTTACTTCTTTGTGGAGATCACCACAGACAGAACATCTCGAGAAGCTGCAGACGAATTTCATCGCCGGCACCCTGATTTTTCCAAGCCCACCAGCTACACTTTTACGCGTGACGAAAGAAAATTTGTTCATGTGAGACATTGTCTTGGAATGCATGGTGCACATTTTGAACATGAACGTTAAGCTTGCGAAACCGTGTGAACATAAAGCCAACATTCAGAAACTTTTCATATGATACGCGACTTTTGAAACCCACGGTGTATCTGAAGTAACTCGGGCTCATTTTCAGGCAGCAAATCAGAGATAAGGTGGTAAATCTGGCCCTGAACCTTAAAGGTAGGCATGAATAATCCTTCCTTTATTTGTTTCACGCCAAAAGATGTCATTTGTAACGCATTATTATACGCACGGACGTTATCCAAAGAGTGCTCTGATTGTGGATGGTCACCATTCAGTAGAGATTTTAAGATCTCAGGGGGGTTCTGAAAAATTTCAAATTGCACTTTTTCACTCGAGTAACAGATTCCAGCAGTTTGTTTTTGCTATTTTAGAGCCTCACAAAATGTACAATCTACGATCATTCCACCAGTTGAAGCAAATGTGGCCTAATCAATCATAGGATTATATGTAAATGCACTATTTTCTTTATCAAACTAAGGAGGCTCGGCTTTCCCTGCTAGTATTTTTTGAGATTCTTTTGAATCTTCTGACGACATTAATATTTTACTGAGTATTGGTATCGATCAGGCGAGATTGGCGTTGTTCTTCTGTCTCTGCCTACCGTAGTTCATCTTCTCTCTCCCTTTCACTAAATGTAAAATCATCACGACATTGACGCGTGCATTCATAACTCACCCTAGGAAATTCTAAACGCCGCTGGTGTTAGTCTTTACTTATTAAAGCTCTAGCAATATTGTGACGATCTCAATCATTACTTAAGCGCTCCTTACGCTGCGTAAAAGTTTCTAAAGCGCGAGATAATGAATGGCGCTCACGATCAGCGCTCCATCGTGCTACCCGTTAGTCACTGCTTTCGAGAGATCGTGAAGCAGCTGTGCGAACTTAGGCGGGATTCTCTTTGAGTGAAGGTTTTTGAGGAGCGAGATAACGCATAACGCTCTCGATCAGAGTAACGTCGCGCCTCGCTTTCGGAAGCAGTTTCCAAAGAGCGAGTTAAAACCTAACGTTCTCCAGCCGCAGCAAATCTCGCCTCCGATCTTCATTGTCTTTTAGCCGTTCTAAAGACCGTTTCATTCGGAAACACTCGACCGTTTCATTTGTAAACAAAACCAATTCAAAATGTAATAAGTAGGAGCCCGTTTCATTTGTTAGTTTGCATTCGTAATGATTCGTAATCGTCAATCTTTATCTTATGTAATATCTATATAAACGTAAGCTAAACTAAACTTCAATTTACTTATTGAAAATTACTTTTGAAGATTGTTATAATACAGTCTGACCTCCCTATAATGAACAATTACATAACGACTTTTTCCCCTATAATGAACAATTACATAACGACTTTTTCATTTTGTATGAATTTTTGCTTTCGTCCCAACCTATATAAACATGTAAATCTTGAGTATTAACCATATTTCCGTAAAACAAATTTTTGGGGAGTGGCCAATGATTTCTTTTTAATGAAGTTCGACTGTATCAAGTTAAGGCTATTTGTCGTGGGTCGAAAAATTTTTTTCTGTGGGCTGGTGGTCAATTAACATTCCAATACAATATGAAAACGTGGCAAAATATCTTTTTGGAATCCGCATAAGATAGTAAACAACTGTCCACATCAAACAATATAGATCACTATCAGCGCTACGGCCGGCCAGGTGGCCGAGAGGACTAGGGCGTAGGCTTTCTAGTACTCGAGTCCGCCTGGTCGTGGGTTCGAATCCCGCCGTGGGCATGGATGTTTGTGTTTGTCCCGGGCTGCGTACTGTTATAACTTGTGTAAAAGGCGCAAAATGACCTTAGTAGTCGACGCCAAGTTTCTAATAAACCAACCTATCAGCGCTACCAGGTGGCAAAGCGAGAAGTTTATTTTCAAAATTTCGCATCAATGCAACAATAGAGCAGTGAGCTATAAGGCAGGTTTTCCCTATCTTTGTAGGCTATGGCTGAGCAGACTCCTAAACATTAAATTAAGATATCTTTATTCTCTTTAGCCGATTTTGATGAATTAAAGCTTATATGTTGCCCCAAGCAACGCTCAAGTTACCTGTGGAAACCCCATGAAAATTGGTCAAGTAGTTTTGAATATTTGCGTGTTCAAACAGATAAACAAACAGACAAAAATTTTAAAAATGGTCTTAACAAGATAAGAGGAAAAGGGTTTTATCAAACCAAGCATTTATAATGTTTTATTTAGTGGCAACAAGAAAGCTTAATTTTGCAACAATAAAGAATTGATACATTTAACTCTCGCCATAACGAATTGTCCAGTTGTTTCAACAAACAATTGGTAGTAATGAATTTGTTCCATTAGAACACGAAACAGTGAACCGATTTGAAAATTTTTTAATTTAACATAAATTGTCATCGATCGTGTGTAAGTGTGTCAAGTTTCAGCTCCCTAGCTTGTCGGGAAGTTGGTTTAATATTGATTACAAGATTTGACCTAAACAAACTAACATTGCAAGGTTAATAAAAGCTTTTAAAAATAGTCTTATTTTATTCTGTTACACTCCCTACATCACCCGCAATCAGATTTAGGCAAATATTTTCAATGTACAGACACGACGGTTTTACAGTTTTATTATCTGTATAGAAGAAGAAGAAGAAGGAGATGTTTTTTAAATTATAAGGTAATGTATTGCCAATGCTTTAATTGAAATTTTTAAATTCTCCAGGTACTTCAATTTCAAATTTAATTTTTGAGATTTTTTTATATAAGCGAAATTTAATAATAAATTCATAAAACGGCTTTTCTGATACTAATAGAATTACAGAATCACAATTAAGGATAATCTTTTTTTATTCATTGGTCTTTAAAATAAGATTTATTTCATATATTTTTTTCTGATTTTGGTCCATTTATATCTAAATTGTAAGTTTTCAAAGATTCCTGGATTAAAATTTTAATATTTAAACTTACGGTTGAGAACTCAAAATTAGTTATATAAAAATAATTAAAACTTACTCTGTTGTTTTAAAAACAAAACAGTCCAAGGTATGTAGGCCTAATACTTTCACTATGTATATTTGTAAATCACATTTATATTAGTTATTTTGCATATTTTAGTCATTTTCATATATTATAGTATTGCTTTCAAACAAATGATATAGGCAACTTTGCGGACAGATTACTTTATACTGTAAACGTCAGTTATTGGGACAGGAAGTTCTATCCAGTTGTTACGCAGAATAGTGGCTGCAGTAGTAAAAGGGCATTCGTCACGAATCCATTGAAAAAGGAAAACAATTTGGAGTCTCCTTCCTGCTTTCCTTTCGCTCAAAATATGCGTCTGAACGGAGAATGGATAACAGATTGGTATCCACATTCATCTTTATACATGATTATCTAATATCGTATTATAGCGAGTATGGAATGTAACATTAAAGACTTAGGGAGTACAACAAGAAATCAATAAAAGAGAATTTACATTGAAAAAAATACTACAAAAAAAGAAAGACATTCGACGTCTAGATAATTTAAACAAACTTATACAATGTATACTCAGTCTAAAGCTTTACAATAAACCGCCAGAGGCTGCTCGAGTTACTAAAACTCTAAGTGATATATTTTCTAAAAAAATGTTAATTGTATTTATTTAAATGTTGATGATATTGGCTTTCTATAAGATTTTTATGAAAAAAATTTACATTAATCGTCAGCGATGAACAATAGTACATTGTCTTTCTTTTTTAATTTTAAACGTGAATTAATTTCAAGGAAGATCAGATAGAATGCTGAGTCCCATGGACAAGACATCAACTCGAGAATAATAAACAACTAAAATTTATTTCAAAGACTCACACGTGGTGCTGGTCCACCATCTTGTCAAAAATTCTTTTGAGTTTTTTTAAGCTGGTAGGTTTGGAGAAGAATATCTTCATACCTACCAGGGTTATGCATTTGATCATAACCCAAATGGACAAATACAAAAATAATGAACACTTTCTAAAAACGTGATCGTAAATATCATTTAGTGCTCGGTTTGGGCAATTCTGTGATCATTGTGGTCGACAAACATAAGCGATTTACAAAAATTATTGGTTAGTTCAGTCCATTATTAATCATCTAAATGGTTTAAATCGATCAATCGAATCAATTGATCTTAGCTTTGTCAAGAAAACTTATGACAATATTAACTGATGTGTTAAAATTAAGCACTCTAATCGATTAATCACGATTTAAAGCTAGCCGTGATTTTAAAACAACATTTATCGATATTAAACGATATGCTTCCATTTCATCGAGTTAATTGCCTAACCTTAGTGCGCGAGTGTTTTCTATGGATTCTCATTGCAATACCAAATAACAACCTGAGCATCGCTGACTGTTTTATCTTCGCTAGGTAGGATTGGTCGTTTGCTTAACATCAGCTCTGTGAGTATATTTGAAGAAGGACCTTACATTTTGAAGCCCTTTCATTCACTCCAGTTCATCAAAATTTTGTCTGATTAATTATTTTGTGTTACATATTTATCTGCAAAATAATTGACTTCCATTTCAAAAATCTTGTTTTATATGTTAGAAAACAAATCTCTTTTGTCCTCAATAGCGTCAAAGTAACGTTATGGGATAGCAAGATCCAATTGAACACCGCTATCACTTACATATGACGACATGGGCTAAACCAAAATGGAACATAACGGTTTTTCGAAAATATTAACACAGAGTTCGTAAATATGGTCCTTATATTTTGTAAGACTGAACACGGCGTTACTCAACGTTACAGAGGGGTAGGGGATATCTGACGTTACGTAACGCTTCTTTCGAGATATACTTCAGAATAAATTTGTGGGAAGGGTTTTATTATAAAAAAAAACACCAAGATGATTTTCTATTGAAAAACGGAAGGAAAATTCTTCGACTTGGGTTCGAACCAGGAACCTCGGCTGTCATAGCCGACGTCTCTACCAGTTGGGCTATCGCAGACACCCGGACAGCCATGCTGTCTCAAGGTGTTTTAAAGACAACCAATTTGTCAAGGTTAAAAGCCCAATGGGAGGCGGATAGATAATCTCTCCTGTCCAATCATCAGAAAGTTTGCGGAATTCAAAGATAAAATAATAATAATTAATATTACAAACTGGAGATAAGTCTACCAAGCATCAGGTAAAGATTTTTCTATCGAAAAATGGAAGGAAAAAATCTGTGACCTGGGTGCGAACCAGGAATCACGGCTGTCATGTTCAACGCCTCTACCATTTTTCGATAGGAATATCTTTACCTGATGCTTGGTAGACTCATCTCCAGTTTATAATTTTAACTATTATCAAGATGAGTTTATTTAACTCTCCGTCGCCTGAGATATTTTATTTTTCAAACTTTTGAAGTGAATGAAACCGCTTTAGTCGCACCGCTTACAGTTTTTACTGAGGAGTGAATGAATCTCATATGTCACTCTCTGAAGTGCTTCACTGACTGTTAATTTAGGGAAAGCAGAATTTAGCCGAGCAAGCGAGAAACAGACATCTGTGCATCGCTGCGTGCCCTGCTGTTTTTGGTTTTGTCAGTGAATATTAATTAGGAATTATACTTTATTAGAATCATTAGATACATGTTTACAGAATGTGCGCCCGTTTATCTGTCTGTCCATCTGTCTGTTGGTGCTCTAGCGTTCGAATGCTTTCCCGACAACTTAGGCAAAACGACAGCTTGAGTTTGTTGGTGGAAAAAAATCAATGATCTATTTCCGGTTCAAAAGGTCACAAATAACAGAGAAAACGACGTTTTTCACTATACAATCCCATGTATAAATGCCATTTGCATTCATTATGCATTTCTCTCTCTGCTATTTGAACAGCTAAATCAAAGAGAAGGATTGTAATTACACTTATAGTGCAGCGCTATTACTCATCAAGCAGTGAAATTTTTTATTATCCATTTGTAGTGGTGGTTGGTTGTATTTAACCATGTGCAAATAGACAGCCGTTGCGTTGTAGAAAGCTACACAAGATTTTAGCGATCACTAATTCTGTTGTGACATCAATAGCAAATATGGTTTGGGCAAAAACGTTGCGTCCTGGATAGGGTTGGCGCCTTTTCTTCGCGATGTTGGAGCTAAGGCTGACGGTGTTGCTACAAAATTAACAAGGTTATTCTGTTGCATTGCTAACAAAATCGCTAGATCTTTAAAGATCTTCGAAAGCGTAAGATCTTCAAAGATCATCAAAACAGGTGCAGCAGTTGACTGCTGCATTCAAACCATCTGCATGAGGCAAATCGGACTATGTTCGAAAAACCCGTGGTCTCAAAGCTTAAGCAGGTCGGGAACTTAATTCGAATAGCCTCTCCTCTAGTCCGACACCATGCACATTTGTCCACCTGCGCAGTCACGGGCAAAATGCAGTGGTCAGACTTGGAAAATCTGTCTTTTCTTCAAGATGCGATTTCTCTCTGTGCCTTCGGCTCGCTTTTTATACCTTTTTCTCTCTTTTTCCTCCATTCACCCCGCCTCTTTTGAACTTCTCCGGTAAGTCGACTCGGGCGAGGGGAGGAATAGCGATGAAACAGCATTGGCCGCATTGTTAACCTGACAGCCGGGTACTAGTAAATAAACAGGGATGCAGACATTGATCTCTATAAATGTATAGAGCTTTCCATTATAAGAGGATTAAAAGGTGAAGCCAGTGGTCGGTCATTTTACCTAGACCACTTCAGGCCTTGATTATCTGCATTATATACACTGTTATATCAATGAATTATGGCTAGCACCCTTTCAAGGCATACGCATGGTTCGCCCCAACAACGATTACACATTGCAAAATTTGCATAACTGGCTGAGAAAGCTTTAAAGAAGGTGCATCAAACGGCAGGTGCACGAGCCTCAAGATGGATAAACGTCCGGATTTTACGGACATCCAAAAAGGGATGATAATAGGCTATCGCAGCAAGGGTGGCACCATCTCTGAAACGGCGCGATTTGCGAACTGTTTACGGGCCGCTGTAGTGAAGGTGTACAAAGAGTGGACAGCAGGGACAGAAATCGCGTCCCAACGCCATCACTGTAAAGAGTCACGAGCCATCGACCAACTGGGTGAGCGGCGCCTACGACGACTCGTAAAAGGTGACAGGAGAGCCACAGTCCATCAACTGACCACCAGATTCAACAGTGGTGCCAACAGACGTGTATCGAATATTACCGTTGAACGCACCCTGCTACGGATGGGCCTGCAAAGTCGACGCACGGTTGCTGCACCCATGTTGATCAGGTGTGATCGTCAACGACTTCGCAGGTGAGCATCGCCACTGGACCACAGACGAGTGGGCTAAGATCGCCTTCTCCGACGAGTCAAGGTTTTTGCTCCATAAGATTGACGGGCGACGGCTATTGTGGGCCGGAAACAGGCTGGTGAGGTAGTGTGCATGTGTCGGGGATCTTCTGTTGGGAGCAGTTAGGTCCACTGATTCGTCTAGAGGGCAATTTGAATTCGTCTCTTGTGGCTATCTGTCAATCGTATCGGACCAGGTACACCCGTACATGTTCACGATAGTCCCCCAGTGTGATGTGTGTTCCAGCAGGACAATGCACCCTGCCACAAGGCACGTCTCCTTCTGGATTGATTCGAGGAACACTCTACTGATGTTCGAGTGCTCCCTTGACCCGCTAATTCGCCGGACATCTGTGGGAGCACCTTGATCGCCATGTACGGCAGCTGGACCCTCCACCTATGACTCTTTATGGGTAATTGCTGCTAAAAGTGGAAACCGTGCTGAGCGCGGAACCCACCTCGAAAACTTTCAGCCTCAATTACACAATTTCGCTAGGCTTAAATTTCGCTACAGAATAATAGGGGCGCCTTTTTCCAAATTAATTTTGTGTGATGAAAGGCCAGGTGCGCTAAGAGACTGTGAAAATTAGCCTGGATAATTGGTAGATTCATCTTGGTCCGTAACTCTACATTTTCTCCCTCAACATGAGTAAGTACGTCCAAGGGACATCTTGCAGCTTGATCGTTTCAAGGTGTCAATATAGCCCTTCCACAATGCCAAGAGTTTTCATGCTCTTATCTCAAAACAAAATGGCTGCTATTCCCGAGGAAGCCACAGCAAAAGCTATTTCTCCTTGGGCTCGCAATTGTGCCAGCACGATTTTAGTGACGAATGTTTTCCTGTCCGACCAGGTGCATCCAAAAACAGACTTTCTCCCATATTATTGTTAATACTCTGAAAAATGGGTTCGAATACTGTGCGCTGTTCTTCCGTTAGATTTCGGCCGCCGTTTTGCAAGTTCTACTGGATTATAACTTATTTCCGTTGCGTACACTCCGTTGATGCGTTCACCTACTAATGGCGCTGGCAAGCCGTACTGGGGGAGAGGATTTCCCCCATAGACGTGACCTAATTTTGAATAGCACGTAATCAGAGCATTGGATAAGAGTACTATTACGCAATCTATCGTTCAGTTCGCCTTCAATATTTTCTCCGATATTTCTATAAAAGTCTACCGCCAGCTTATCTTGAAATTTTGCCACAAAACTGCAGCATTAGAAAGGGCACAAAATATCAGCAAAATGGCAAACAAATGACGCAAGCGATGTGGACTGTCACTAACGCATAATTCAGCCAGAGCCTCATCTCAGTGCTTGTCATCATCCAAGTATCGCTCTCGGCAAGCATCACGGTAACCGTTCGCAGAAACGCAAAGCTATGTAAAAGCAAGCGAAAGTAGAAACATTCTGCATTGTTTGGATGAACCGTGTATGTTCCTCGAATAACTTGTTCTTTAAATATATCGAGCTCCCTTTTTTATAGCTCAGCCACGCCTTCTACGATTGAAGACACCTCCTTGCTTGTCGTAAGTATTTCACAAAGCCGAAATACAACATAGTTCTTGCAAAATCATTGATTTCACGAAGCCGAAATTATGCCAGCAAAATTGTTTGCTGGGGTTTTCTAACCGATCTGTAACATTTTCAGGGTTAAAATATATTCGTTGTCCTCCTTCAAAATGAACATCGAGATGAATCACAGGCGGGTGTTTTGGTGTCTTTCGTGAATAGGGAATCTCAAAATGCGCCATATAGACTCTGAAGCGCTTATGTATCGGGACAACTAAAACCTTGTGATTTTGTCGGTTCATTTTTCAAAGCAAATGTGGCTTTTTCAAATGCCCTTGTT
Organism: Rhysida immarginata; assembly: GCA_023313115.1. Taxonomy (NCBI): domain Eukaryota; kingdom Metazoa; phylum Arthropoda; class Chilopoda; order Scolopendromorpha; family Scolopendridae; genus Rhysida; species Rhysida immarginata. Next base: position 14,038 of record JAHWFO010024986.1, read on the forward strand.
CACGTACATTCATAATGTATTTAATAGATTCAACGCTTTTGCACATTTCAGCCTTGTAGCTTAAAATATTATAGATAATTTCGGCGAATAGGGTACGACACATCTATTGTCCAAAACAATTTCTTCGCCACGTCATCTTATTGTTGCTGTAAACCCATCTTGCTCATGTGAGCGTCGAGTTTAGGACGTGATATCCATCTTCTCCCGTTATCGTTTGCTCTAACAGTGCTCTTGGATATCTTTTAGAACACCGGCCGACATGCATGCAAGGAGGGTTTGTTTGATGCTACGCAAGGACCGTGAACCATGTGTTTCTTTTGGATGTCAAACAGTGTTTCATCTGTGTTACGGTCCGGGAATTCAGGATATATCAGCTTATCGACATCTTGGGAGGTATTTTTATTTCTAGTCACAGGAGGATATATGCGCGAGGAAGACCACGCTTTTGCCACTCAACGCTTTACATCTTTACATGAAGCACACAAAGCTGAACCAAAAACACCTTTTTTATGATCACGTTTATCACCAGCTTCAATTTCAAGTGGAAAACTCTGGCTATTATATAATATCGATCATACGACATTTGTCCTGCAAAAATTTCCCGAGTGATTTCGTTCCACTTTGAAATTGTTGTGAATGTAATAAAAAGATCAGGCCTTCCGTATTTTCGGACATAACAGAAAGCGTCCTGCGTACACTCGTGCATACAGCGTGGGCCGCCGTTAAAACTGCATGGAAGGAACACTAATTGGCCTAAGTTTTCCGTGCTGTCATCCTTTTGCATAGCGCCCCGCAAGTGCACATAAGTTTCAACGCGTAATCGTCTCTGGTTGGTGCGTATGTACACTAAGCGCTCGGCCGCGATTTTGGCGTACATGTCGATGAAAAACTGGCTAAAACTCCACGAAATCTTTACAAGTACACAAAACGATTTTGTCTTATTTGCAGCAGGAGAATATAAAATTAATATGATAATATTTTTTTGCTTATATTCGTCACTCTTATGGTAGGGTTGACTTGATATAATCCAAAATTATACCAATCTTATCCATGGCAATAAATTAAGAAGTATTGTACAAGTAAGGGGTCGTAAGACCGATGTGTCTCATAAATGCGTTGAAGACGATCGTCTCGCGTGTGCAACGCTATATCACGTCGCTGACATTTCTGATCAACCAAAACAGCTGCAACTTCATATGTGACAGGAACATTTTACCTGCCGTTATGTCCAGCAGCAGGTCGTTTATGTGCACTAATGACAAATTTATGATCATTATTTGACCTTGCGGAATAGGCTCTAGTGCAGATTTAAAAGTATGAACATACGGATTCACTTGATGCAGCAGAGCAATCACATCATTAAGTTGTGGAAAGTTTTGGTTTCTAATATTTGCCTGTGCGTCATAATTAGAAAGAAAATATATCTGAAAAAACTTGGGTTCATTTATCAGGCAGCAAAGCACAGATAAATGGTAACCTGGGCTTGAACCTTAAATGTAGGCATGAGTGGTCCTTCCGTTATTTGTTTCGCGCCAAAAGATGTCATGTGAAACGCATTATTATACGCACGGACTTTATCCAAAAAGTGCTTTGATTCTGGATGGTCACCATTCAGCAGAGATTTTAAGATCTCAGGGGAGTTCTGAAAAATCTCACTATGCACTTTTCCACTCGAGTAACACATTCCAGCCGTTGCTTTTTGTTATTTCAGACCCTCATAGAATGTACTATTTACGACCATTCCACCAACTGAAGCAAAATATGGCTTATAATCAATCATAAGAGTTTATGTAAATGCACTTTTTTTTCTTTATCAACCCAAAAAAGTTCCGCTTTCCCCGCAACTATTTCTAGAGATTCACCTGAATCTTTTGACGACATTAACATTTTATTTATCGGGTGTTTAAAACGATCAACGGCTAAGCGAAATTGGTGCTTTGTTTTTGTCTCTGCCTGCCATATTCCATCTACTCTCTCCCTTTTACTCAGGGCCGTAGTGAAGGAGAGGCGCGCCTAGGCTCCTGTAGGGTCCCAATCTAAAATGTCACAAATTTCTGTGAAGAAATGATTGGCACATATGGTCAATACTTGAATTTTGGATAGGTCTATGTTAAATTTGTTTTTGGGTAAACTTTGTTTAGGGCCCAATAAAAGCTGATATGCCCAGGGCCCAAAATTTCCTCACTACGGCGCTGCTTTCACTCACTGTAAAATTCTCACGATTTTGACGCGTGCGTTCATAATTCTCCCCCGCTAATTCTAAAAGCCGCTGGTGTTCATCACTTTCTAAAGATCTAGCAATATTGAGACGATCTCGATCATTACTTAAGCGCTACAGACGCTGCGTAAACGTTTCTGAGGCGGGAGATTATGAGTGGCGCTCACGATAAACGCTCAGTAGCGCTACCTGTTGGTCACTGCTTTCGATAGACCGTGAAGCAGCTGTGCGAACCCGCTGCGAACTCAGGCGGGATTGTCTTTGAGTGATTGATCAAGAGCGTTATGCATTATCTCGCTCCTCAGAAACCGAGTTACGTCGCGCCTAGCTTTCGTAAGGAGTTTTTCAAAGAGCGAGTTAAAGCC
>JAHWFO010024987.1:0-13632 GCA_023313115.1 Rhysida immarginata
TAAGATAGAAACAGTCCTTCTCCTTAAGTGAATTGATGATATTAAAAGAATTTTCGCTAAAGAAAAAAGATTGGGATGATTTCATGTTTAGAATGAACTTCGTCAACGAAAAAAAGATCATCCAAAAGAACCAAAAACTATCCAACAAACTCAACCTCATAATTGCTAATCAAAAACCTCCGGTCAAGAAATCCACTTGTGTTGACAGCGTGATTAATGAAACCAATTTACAATTCACCCCCCCCTGAACTTGGACTACTTTCGAAGGGACTAAAATACGCTCTTAATAATGATCGGAAAGACGTTCACCGACTGGTTGGGGAGATTGAAGGAGGAATTCGCTTTCTTCCAGTACAAACTAAAAATAATATCAGGGCACAGTGTAAACAAGTTCTATGCAAAAATTGGGTTGGCAAAACAAGCCACGATCCAGATTATGGCTCTGATAATTTTAATATCATCAATTCACTTAGCCAACCAATAATATTGTTTTTATTTCTTTTCTATTATTGGTCTGCCTTGTATTTCTCTCGCTATATAAACCGCTTTCTTCGGTTTCTAATCAGTTCACTTTGGGTTTTCCACGTGTTCTCCTTGGTTCCTCTCGAAAAGCGCTTCCAGGTTGTATTTTTCTGTTATTTTTGTTTTTGTTTTATTCTTTATTACTTTTGTTGTGGTAAAAGAGCCCTTCTTTATACTTAATAATCCTCATTTGATTTTTGTATTATTATACAGGTTAGTCCATTTAAGTCTAGACATGGAAATATTTCGAAAACAAAGCATTGTACGGAAAATTTTGTCGAGACGAAAAATTAAGATTTTTTATAGGGGAAATCTTTCCGTTCTAAAATCAGCCTTCCCCCCACCCCGCTCCCAGTGGCTGGAGCGGGTGGCAACTTTGATATCTTAAACAGGAATCCCTTTTTATTATTATTATTATTATTATTATTATTATTATTATTATTATTATTTTGTCAATTATTTTGAAGAAAATATGGGAAGTATGGAAGTGTTGAATCCCGATGTCGAGACTATCGAATCATACTGGAGTAAAATTGACATTAAATTTGTTTTACCACCGATTAATGAGTCTGATAGAAATATTAAAGCTTTGAAGGGTATGAATGATATGGGATTTCCTGACTATATTTATAAAGGGTGTATTGAAGTTCTTAAAGTGCCCTATTGTATTATGTTCAACCGTTCTTTAAAAGATGGAGTTTATACTTTGGCTTGGAAAACCGTCCGTATCCAATCCATACCTAAATGTCGTAATCCAAGAACGCCAGCAGATTTTAGGCCAATTACTGTAATTCCATATCCTGCTAAGCTTCTTGAATCTTTTGTTTCTAACCATTTGGCGTGTTTTGTAGAACCTTTCTTGCCTGATGAGCAGCATGGATTTCGTAAAAACCGCTCAACACAAACCAATTTGGCTGAACTTACACACTACTTGGCCTCTAGAATGGACCACCAAATTCAGGTAGACGTTGTCTATATTGATTATAGGAAGGCGTTCGATAGTATTAACATCGCATTTCTCATTAATAAGTTAGAAATTATGGGTATGCATAATGATATTCTTCGTTGGATGAACTCCCTCCTGTCCGATAGATCATTTTATATTAGTATATCAGCCAACTGTTCGAGGATTGGCCGTATTATGAGCGGAGTCCCTCAGGGCTTGCCGTTGGAACCTGTATTGTTCAACATTTTTATTGCTGATTTGCAAGTGAGATTAACTCCTGAACAAAGCAGAGCTCTTTTTTATGCAGACGATCTGAAGTTATTTTTAGAGATTACAGAGCTGAGTGACTGCGAATTTAGAAATTGAACTTTCACATATTGATTCTTGGTCTGCAGATTAATTCAGCTAAAACCTATTTTGTTATTTTTTCTCGTAAAACATCAAATTTTTATTTTTCATACTCTATTGGTGGTAAAGAATTGGCCAGGCAAGATAGGGCCCTACACTTGAGGATATTTTTTCACGAAAGTCTTTCCTTTAACTCTCATGTCGAATATTTAATTGCCGAAACATGTCGTAGAATTGGTATTCTGAAAAGACTGTCAGCTTTCTTTACTAAACTTTCGACCTTTATCCTACTCCTTAAAACTGTTGTGCTACCCAAGATTTTATATGCGATGTGGATATGGTATTCTGGTACCACACAAAATTTTAACTTTTTAGACGTAAAAATTATTATTTTTTTTTAATTTTATTTCTAGAAAATGTAATGATTTCAGCCATTTGGCCGATTTAATTTATACTTTTAATACTTATAACATTAATTATAAACTTTTTATTAATATTATTAAATGCATTTTCAAAGGACGCCTCTGGGTACTGAGCATCTTTGAAATTATGGGAGTTCGTATTCGTAGACATCACAGGGCATATTCATTTGTAAACGACTCGATGGCGTACAAACATTTCTGCCATTGATCCGGCTTTTAAATTGGTTCGAATGTTTAACAGCGGTATCCTTAATAATAATAATAATAATGTTGATATTTTTAATGACCCTTGTCTTCAACTTTTTAAATAGTTTGAGTTTTTGTCTTAATTTAATTAAAAAATATATATATATATTTTTTTTTGGTTATTTGTTTGTCCTAGTCTGTTTAGTAGTTTTCGTGTCCTATTTACTTACTTAGTTATTTAGAAGAATATAATAGGTCAGAGAAGATACGGTAGTAAGTGGTTTGTTATGCCTTACGCGTTTCGGCGTTACGCCATCATCGGAGGCTACTAGACTACAAAGCATCAAGCTGGCCAGGCCTGGTATTTATACAGAATGTGCATATTATAATAGCCATGGCTTACCTATCTAATTGGCTATTATAATACGCACATTCTGTATAAATACCAGGCCTGGCCAGCTTGATGCTTTGTAGTCTAGTAGCCTCCGATGATGGCGTAACGCCGAAACGCGTAAGGCATAATAAACCACTTACTACCGTATCTTCTCTGACCTATTTTATTCTTCTAGCTAATATGGTACTCGACGTAGACCAACCTATGGACCTTAGTTATTATCAGTTATTTGTGTTTCTTCATTAACCCTGTTTTTGGGCAGTTGCCTGTTGGGGGACAACATGGGTCTTAACCCTCTGGTTTATCTGGTTGGTTGCTCCCTGTTTTTGTTACAATTATATTATTGATGTTGTTGTTTTATTTATTTTTTTTACACAATGAACGGATATCATTATAAGAGAAGGACGAGACACAGAAACCCTGGAATACAATAAATACATGTAATACTAATTAAATAAAAATAAAAAAATAAATAATAATTGACAAAATAATTAATAAATAACAAATAAAATAAAAATAAAATAAATATTTTTATTTATTTTATTTTTCTTTTTATTAATTATTTATTAATTATTTTGTCAATTATTATTTATTTTTTATTTTTATTCAATAACTATTATTTTTTTTACGTTTTTTTTTAATGAAAAGTTAATCTTTAAAAAAAAATTGTGGAGTTTTCTTGCAATTAATGCAGCATGTCATCCACACTCTTATGAATTTGCCATAATAACGAGGATATAAAACTATCTAGAATACCATAAGTAAAGAAATAAACCCATTTAATATTTCTTAAAATTTCACTGCCAAAGAAGACTGCATTTAAGTGCGTCGAGCCACGAAGTAAATCCATCAACAAAACGATCCTGAGTCGAACTGTATGTGACGAAAAGTGATTATGACAAAATGAGATACCCTACCATGAAAATAATTTCACTATAAATACTGTAAGTAAATACGATAAATAAAGTCGAATTAATTTCTTTTTTTCTATTAATAAAGACTTTCGACCACCCCACCCCAACGTAACTCCCGCTTTCGCTGTAGGTGAGTAGCGTCGTTCGCGTAATGATCTTGGATTGATCGCTAATACATTCATATATTGTACCTATTTTCTTTTAAATTTGCTTATTATCTTTTTTATGAGAAAATTATATTACACTTTTTGAAAGAGTAAATCGCAGATAGATTTTTTTTTTTTTTTTAGTAAAAATTATCTGACTTCCCTGCTGTAGATAAAAACACGATGGCCTTTGAATTGATGGTTTTAAATTAACGAGTCTTTGTTCAATCTTTTTCTAACATTGAAATTAATATTCTAACACCTCGGAACAATAATTAACCAGTCACATAATTTTTCATTCATTAACTATTAAGAAAATCACGTGTTAAAAAGTTAATGTCGACGATTCGCTAACCCTGAATTCACTGTACTTGGCGGTTATGATTAGTTGAAGATGTTATGATGTCATAGAATGCTCTCTATCGCTATTGGTCAGCACCCAGCAATGAGTGCGTCAATAGAACCATGGCCACTGCCGAAGAAATAAGGAGTTGCGCTTGTGCATTTTAAAATGAGATTACTGTAATTATTTACACATTTAAATTAATAAATTTATAAAAGTTTCACTAAATATATAAAAGTAATGAAGATTGCTATATATATAATAAAATTACTAGCTAAATTATTATTTAAAATACTATGGGACGCTAAAACGAAGTATTTCAATCTTTTTGAAATATTCACAATTACTGATAATAATTCATTATTTCCAAAAAAAAATATTTTTTTAGGCTGCACTCCTAAAATTTTCGAATTTTTTGGGGTTTACAGCCACGGCCTATATTCGAAAAAATACGGTATATACCGTATTTTTTTGAATATAGGCTGCAGCTCTAATCACAAAAAATCAAAAATTTCAGGAGCGGCCAAAAGTGAGTTTTTTTGAATTAAAGAATCAACATATTCAATCGTAAATTCAATGAGATCAAACTGCCAGTATTTCGTTTTAGCATTTCATAGTATTTTAAATAGTAATTTTATTATTTATACAGCAGTCTTCATTATTTTATAAATTTAATGAAACTTTTATTAAATTTTTAATGAAATATGTAAATAATACTAGTAGCTTCAAAAAATTCCCAGAATTAATTTTTATTTCTGCACACAGAAAAAATACAAACATTTAAAAAACATTTTCTTACTGTCCTTGGGCAGTAACACACTTCTGCTAACGTCTATATAATGCTTGGAAACTGCCTGCGAAGTCAGTTTGCTGAACGGTGCGAAGTGCGGATATCACAGCAGCTTTTGTCTCTACGCTTTGGTGTCTGTCTTCTTGCATGATGTTGCTCACAAGATTAATTATGGATGAATTGATTAAAGTTGATGGATGGCCACTCCGAGGGTCATCTTTGATATTCGAACATTGTTCCATAACTGACATTTTACGTAGCTAAATCAGAATGCAATGCTTACTCTCATTACCAGTTAACAGACTGCCCATGCACTGCAGCATTCTGTTTAAATCACGTCAAAACATGTTTGAGCATGAGCTGCATATGGTAAACAATGCGGGGAAGCCTCGCTCATTAACGCACACTACCTCAATTTCACAGCATATCACGATTCCGGGAATTTTTTAAAGCTACTAGTAATAGTAATCTCATTTATAATTTACTAGTATAACACCTTATTTCTTCAGTGGCTAGTATGCTCTATCAATGAACTGCTGACCAATAGTGATATAGCATACTGTGAAATCATAAATATCATCTTGAAATAGACTGAATTTCAGCTAGAGTGACAAATCGCTGACAGTAACTTTAACATGTGAATTTCATAATAATTTATGAATGACAATGGCTAACTGTTGTTCTGAAGAGTTAAAATACCAATTTCACGGTTAGAAAACGATTGAACAAAAACTGGTTTATGTAATGATTTTCGATCAATCGCCAATATATCCATATGCTCTTTTGTTTTTGTTTAATATCTTTTTATAGGAAAATTCTATTACACTTAAACTTTTTGAAAGGGTAGCTTCCAGATGGAAATTTTTTAAAAGAACTGGTCATGGTTATAAATTAACCAGTCTTTGTTCAATGAATTTTTAACAGTGAAATTGATATTCTAACCTTCAGAATAATAATTAAACAGTCACAAATACAAGGTGAGAGAATTAGTAAAAAAGACTGGAGCAATTTAACAAATAAAAGACAGATTGCTGACAAAACTGTTTAATATTTTTCAAAGTAGTTGCCTTATGAGGCTTCACACTTATTGCAGTGTTCATACAAGTTTTGGAAACATGCTGTAAGTCCTCTGTCTTACATAGGAAACATTTTGGGTTAAGTCTTCTGTCTTAAACCTTCCTGGTTCAGCTGTAACATTCTTATTGATGTCTTCTATATTCTCAAATCTGTGTCCTTTCAGACTTGTTTTCACCTTTGGAAAGAGGAAAAAATCTGTAGATAAACCTGGGGAATAGGGAGGGTGATAAAGTGGGAAATCGGATGGGAAACTCGATTTGACAAACTAAATTCATGGATCTAATTTTAGGATTCCAATCTAGTTCCATGAACCATGTTCTTATCTCATTTGTCCGATGCAGTGCAGTATACTTCTCTATTTATGTGTTTAAAATATCAGCTGTTTACTAATCAACAAATTAGCCCATTAGCTTTATTATCAGCATGATAATTTATATATTTTATGAGGAATTGCCAAGCCAATCACAGCTCAAGCAATTTGCAAAATGCAACTGCGAGTGCGAGCCTGCGATGCGAAAATAGTTTCGTCAATGAAATGAGTTCTCAGAGCTAGTTTGAAAGAAAAGAGTTTCAAATTAGAAAAATAATTGGTTGGTGAAAGAGTTTCGGTTCCATGGTGTTCTGGGTCTAGTTTCGCTCATCAAACCGAGAAGAACTCGGTTCGTGGAAATGGGGTAATTATCAGATACTGCAAAATCTCCCAGTAGTACTCATTGTTGAGTGGAACAAACTCCTTATGGATAATCCCAGTGTTGCCAAAGAAAGTGATAAGCATTACTTTTGCTTTTGAAATCGGAATTTGTGTTTTCATGGGGATGTTGTGGATCGCCATTCCATGCTCTGTCATTTTGTTTCAGGGTCATATTGATAGTGCCAAGTTCTATCTTATGCATGGTCACAAATGAATCCAGAAAGTTTGGGTTGGCATCTGCAGCCACGATGAATTCCGTGCAAGCATCCACTCGGCTATGTCTTCGCTCATCTGTTAAGAAATGTGGCACAAACCAAGCACACGGTTTCCTTTGGCCCATATCTTCTGTCAGTATTAGGTGAATTGTTTCTCGAATATTGTCTAAGACCTCTTCCATCATTTTCAGGTTCATTTGCCCATCACTTAACAATAGTTCTCTCACCTTCTTGATCGGTTCCTGTGCTCGAACAGTTGTACACATAGCAACAAGGATAGTTTATCGATTGAAAGCATGCATCGTTGTCATCGCACATGCTTGAACATGTTCAAAGTACTGTCAGTCTCGTTTATTAATTGTCAAACCTTGTATAATCCCTATTGTTGCCTGCTTATCTTAAGCAGTGGCCAAAGGTATTTGATGAAAGACTTTTTCCCAGCTCCAGCACTTTTTTTTTTTTTTAACTTCCAATGAAAAACTACAAATAGTGTAAAAAAGTACACTTAATGTTTAATAAAATAAACAAAAAATTTTTATGCAAATATTTTTTCAGATTTTTAATCACATAAACTCTAACAACCCTGGTAAAAAGAAACAGATCAGTCACTTCATTTGATTTTTTCTGCAGCTTATTCCCCATTATTGATGAAAATAGGAAAGAAAATTCCACAGCCTGGGAATTTTCTTTCCTATTTTCATCAATAATTTCAACATCTGAGGTTCGACATGAAAAAAAAAAATCCTTTTAAGACCTTTCATTTATTAATCTTATTCCCCATATTTGTGCATCTGATTATTACTTTTTCTTTGCAGAAATTCACAACCATATAAATCAGTACATATTCGTGAACTCTTTTTAAAATGTGCATTGAACAAAAGTAGACAACATGAAGTTGCCGAATTCTTAAACGTCTCACAATCAACTGTCAGCTACAATGAAGAAGTACAATGCTACTAAGTGTCTAGCAAATAAACCCATAATGGGATGGCCAAGAAAAACAACTGTTCGAACTGATATACTAAGCAAACGCAAGTCCTTCAGCAGTGTCAGTAAATATGTTGGTCAGATTAGTCGAGAATTAAATTTTGAGTTGAACATCAACATTAGCCAAAGAACAGTTACACGTTGCCTACAAGCTGCAGGAATAAACGGACACTTCGGTGTTAAAAAAGATCCATCAGTAACAAAAACAGAAAGGGCTGCCTAGCCTATGCATGACAGCATTTAAGCTGGGTTCATTCTGAGTGGAAGAAAATATTTTCTGACGAGAGCAAGTTCATATTATTTGGAAGTGATGGGTGACAATATGTACGTACCCAAAATGATGCAAGATATGTCCTACAGTGAAACATGGGGGAGGCAATGTAATGGTTTGGGGGTGTTTTTCCTACCCAAGTGCTGGACCATTGATTCAAGTAGAAGGCACCATGGACCAAGTAAAATATCACAGAAATTAGTTGAAATGTTGCCTTTTATTTTTAGCAGACAAACTTTAGGTGTTACAATAAATGTTGGAAATGACGCCATTTTTCATGAATACAAAAGTGTGTTCGTCTTACCAGATAAACTTTAGGTGTTACAATAAATATTTGAAATGACATCCTCTTTCATGAATACAAAAGCGTGTTCGTTTTACCAGATTTTTTGAGATGCTGGCAAAGCATGGCAGTATTGATGTTAGAAATGGCTGTTGTGATGTTCTTTTTCAGCTCAGCAATCGTGTGTTGACTAATCACATAAACCACATTTTTCGGATAACCCCACAGGAAAGCCATCGAGATTTATTATTGCTGGACGTCATTTCCAGCAATTATTGTACCACGTAAAGTTTGTCTGCTAAAAATAAAAGCCAGCATTTCAACTAATCTCTGTGATACTTTACTTTCATTTAAATTCTCAAACTGGCACTTTTATGGGCAGCTAAACTTTGATGTATAAGAAGATTTTGTAAAACACCATGTTTGCTAAGAAATACATGTCTAGACAGTGGGTCTTCCAGAAAGACAATAACCCCAAACACATAGTCAAATCGGTCATGGAGAAGAAAAAAATTTGAGTGCTGGCATGGCTTTCACAATCACTAAAATTAAATCCCATTGAGCACATGTGGAATGCAGTGGGATGTCACAGTGTAAGACAAATACATTCTTCTAAACTATCCCTAATGTCTGCTCTACAGGAGGAATGGAAAAAAATTCAATCCAAAATTTATGTATACTTTAAGTGAGTCAATGCTACAACGCTCTGAAGCATGCTTGCAGCAAACGGTTATGCCATAAAATACTTTAATCATTGTGGGGGTTGTGGGGGTTACAGCTACGCCACTGTTCAGCTCACCGTGATGATGGTGGGCCAACCAATTGCGCCACTGTGGAGATAGAAGCATTAAAGGACAACTCTACGGTCATATACAACTTTACTTAAATCGAAAGACTAACCTATTAATAACATCATAGCATATTTAATTTTTTTAAATTCGAATCCTAAATGTGTGAAAAAGAAAATTCCGAGCACAATTTGAAATTGGGGGTCATCCATCTTGGATGGAGATGTGACGAGGATTGCTCCCAACAAGCTTTGCAGTGAAGCTTTAACATTCACTATAGATCTCCATTCACTCAGTACTGCGTTCACTACAATTTTCACAATGTCTGGACATGAAAGCAGCGATTCAGATATCAGTTTTTAAGACTTACGAAGATATGGAGGCTTAATTTAACAACTATCTATATAATGAATTGGACAACAAATTGGAGAACCTTGTGGGTGATTTGGATGGTTTAGGTGTGAAACCATATACAGTGCGGACCCGGTCAAACGCAGACCGCTCGATCGCGAAATCGGCTCCAACGTTTTGGCTTGGCTCCCGAATCCATTTTCGTCTGGTTGCATTTTATCCGGATACCTCTTTAGTTACATAGCCTTGCGCAAATAGATAGTGAGCTTAATTAATACCTACGTACATTAATACGACAGGATGAATAACAAAACAAAACTTTTCAAAGTGAGCAAAGCAGAGTCGACTAGTTCGCGGTCAGAAGCCAGTTATCTCTTCGATCAAAAATTATCCATTTCTACCTAATTCTTACTTAGGAAATTGAAGTAATGATAAATTATTATCACTACCTCTATTCTTATAGCCAAATACTAAATAAGAATGATGCATGACGAATATGCGATTTACCATTCAGGAAGATTGGTCGTAATATCTACTCAGTGAGAAAATATCAGGAGATGTTAGAGAGAGAGAGAGAGAGAGAGAGAGAGAGAGAGAGAGAGAGAGAGAGAGAGACATAATTTTTAATGCTGGGGCATGGCAGTAAAATCCATGTCAACATAGTGAATTAGAGAAATAATTAGCATTAATTGTTTGAAAGCTTCCATAGTATGATTTTTTAGTAAACAAATTAAAAAAAGTTTCAAAATTCATTCAGTGTCATTCACGTAACGTCACATTTTTTAAAATCATCCATTTGTGACTTCACTTTAAAAGCTACACACATTTCAATAAATATTCATTTACATAGAGTACATTAAATGAATTAAAATGACCAAATAATTATTATATAATAAAAGGCATGGTTTGATAACATTTCAATAACATGTGAATCACCTTTTTTAATCCCCTCCTTCATTCGAACTTACATTGGTGCCTTTCATTTATTTATTTTATTTTATTTTATTTTCATTCAAAAAGGGGATTCACATTTATGTTATTATATTATAACCAAAGTAATATTTGGAAACTCTTTCTAGTTTTTTTTTTTTTTTTACTTAAAAAAATCACGCTGTGGATGCTTACAAACAACTGGGATTAGCATTAAAACATTAAATCGACCCCAGCAGCTAACCTCGTACTACGTCACTTCCGGAAAAATAATGGCCGGTGCGAGGGGAATGCAAACGCACTATTTTTCGCTTTTCAAAGCATTTTTTATATAGAAATTATGGACCAAAATTAAAAATTTCAACAGAATCATGTTATATTTATATCAAAAATTGATATTCTGTAAAAAAATTATAATCAAATTTTTGCGTAGAGTTGTCCTTTAAAACAAATCCTCATAAGAACCATCCTTCATTTACTCTATTATGAATATTATATGCCAGTAGGAAAGATAGTCCCTGCCTCCGAACTGGGTACTGCCAACACCACCTAGACAGCACAGAAATGTCATACATTGTTACATCACACAAAAGCGGCTAATGTTAATCACATTTCTACCAATAATAAGCCCAAAATTTGGCTGTTTGATGGTGATGTAATAATGTATAACATTTCTGTGCGCAGGCCTTCTGTCTAGAAGGTGTTGGTATTGCTCCAGCCAGCCCTAAAGACATGTATGTAGATATTGTAATGCTTTGATCTCCACGGTGGCGTATTTGGTGGCGCGTCACCACAGTGAGCTGAAGGTTCCTGGTTCAAATCTAGGTTGTGGAATTTTCTTTCTTATTTTCCATCAATAAAATAAGAAAGTTTCAGCAAAACATGTTTGATTGAATACTTTTGGCCACTGTACAGGGTGCTGCAAATAAATACAAGGCAGTACTGCTGGGTAGCCTATCTGCTCATACATTGTTACATTATCATATTTCGACCATTGTTAATCAAATTTAGGGCTTATTTTTGGTAGAAATATGATTAACAATGGTCGAAATATGATGACGTAACAATGTATGAGTGGATATGCTACCTGGCAGTACTGCCCTGTATTTATTTGCAGCACCCTGTATATTTTGTATTATAACCTGCTGCATATTATGAACAGGAATTTTTCCAAAAATATAGTAAGAAAAAAGTGGGGTAAGTGTATACACAGGGCAAGTGTATTCAACGATTAATAAATTAGTTGCAATTGCATATTTCAATAAGGCTTCTTAAATTGATAATAATAATCTGCCAAATACACTTTCCCCGAGTACACACTTACCCCACTTCACCTAAATAATTTTAAAGCGTATTATGCAAGGAGGCGTATTATATATTGAAAATTACAGTACTTGAGATGGAGCAACTAAGAAATGACTGCACTAAGAACTCTTAACTTCTAAAACAGAATGCAGGAAAACAGATAGTGTAATTATAAATAGACTATATTTATTTTACTAATTGGACTTATTAGAATTTTTATTTACATTTTAACTTATCGGTGGAGGAGAGCTGGCAGGAATGGGACAACTTTACAAAATTTTTCCTAGAACTTTATAAAAATTTTAAATGCAGAAATTAGATGTCATATTGTGTTAAGTCTTATTTTCCATTTTATATTTAAATTATTTGATAATATATTAAAAAAATCTTGGAAATACTAAAATATGGAGCCTCAAATTTTGTCGCATACCTCCCACCATGTGGGAGGAATGGGACAGGGATAGGACAAATAAGCTATGCCTTGTAAGAAAGGCCTATATTTTAAATTTTTTGATGCACTGAAATGTCATTTATTTGGATTTACTTCTATATTGAATGATTTTTAACTTTTTTAACTTTTAGTAACGTTTTCTTTTATCATGCAAATTTTAAATCATGGTATTATTTTATTATTTTAAAAAATTTAATTGAACTTAAGAAATTATTACAACAGACAATCACGCTTGCAAAATTATGCACTAAATATCAAGTGAGTAGTGTTGTGACAAATACTTTTTGAAAGTATTTGAAATACAAATTACAAAATATGTGGCTACAAATGTATTTTAAAATATTTCAAATATTTCCAGTCAAATGTATTTCAAATACAAAATACTAAATACGTATTTACAAATACAAAAAAATACTTTTAATTTATTTACGATTTTTTACAATTTTTCTTCAATAACAGAAACTTTTCAAATTTGGCATCACTCAGACGAAAAATTTGCAATCAGGGCCCTGTCGAAAATATACAATTTTTTTATTATTTTTTAAAGATGTCGTTTATACAGGGTGTCTAGCAAAACGATTTCGTAAAATTCCCTGACTTTTCCCATTTGATCACGTTAGTTGAAGCCATAACTATAAATTCATGAAATTAACTACAATGAATTAAAACGTTACCAATTTTAAAACTTATCTTGAAGAAAGAATTAGCAAAGAAACTACTTGTGGCACAGTACGACCAGGGTTGCCAGGTTCAAACACTAGTGGCTCGCCCAATCGGGGAACTGAAGTAGCCCGGGAAGGCATTAAAATAGCCTTCTTCCCTGAATTTCCCTGACCACTTTTCATTTCCCTGACTTTCCAGAATGTGAGAACCCTGCAAATCTACATTCTGTCTATGATGTAATCTTCCAACCACATACATTTTTAGTGATCAACAAATATGATTTTTTTTTCAGAGGGGGAAGCAAAAATAATATAATATTTAAGGGGTGATACTTTAAAGGAAACCCCGAAACTTAAGAATGAACGTGGCTCGTTAAAGACTTTTATTTTGTTTAAAAAAAAACAATATTTATTTATAAAATATCAAAATATTCTATACAAAAGAATGTTCTATACAATATGGTTAAAATTGAGGAATAAGCATAGCGATCTCAATTACAAAAGAGAAAAATAACTTTAAATATAAAATAGAATTGAGATTCCCATTAAAAAATGTCTAAAGGAAGACTGAGGAATGATAAACAATTATTAATGGGGAATAAAAAAATGA
>JAHWFO010024988.1:0-59807 GCA_023313115.1 Rhysida immarginata
ATGGATTTTAAGTTATAAGGGACGATAAAATTTACCCCTTATTTGCTCCCTCAAATGAAAAAAAAAATTAATAATTCTAAATAATAAAATTTTATCTATTTAATTTTTTGACTTTAAAAGAAATAAATGATTTGCCTATGGATTTGATGAGTTATCGAAACGATATGGACAAGGAATTTATTATTTGAAAAAAAATTATTTATTTATAATTAATTATTTTAATGATATTTATAAAAACAATAATAATAATAATAAATGATTATTACAAGTTTTGTTCCGTCAACTGTTATTGTGAATTTAAGTTTACCTCGGTGCAACACACTTTGTTTAAAGTTGCCGGTTAATTGAATTCAGCGGCTGATTTCACGATTCGAAATAAACGGTTTAGAAACGAAATTCGTTCTAAACGAATGCAAAAAAATGAAATAAGCGAAAACGACACAAGCTGTCGTTTACTTGTTCGTTTATTTGCGGACTTCCGTTTTTCTGAGTCAAAACAAAATGGAGGACCAAAGCGTGCTGCATTACAAATCGTCAAAATAGAGTGTGAGAAAAGGAGGAAGAAGCAGCGTTTGCCAATTTTATTGTGGAGAATCCATATAGTTAGACATTGGATAATACGAGGGTGGGCTGAAAAGTAATGCCTCCATGGCTGTAACTTTTTTATTTTTTAACCGATTTTCAAAATTCTTTTTGTATCTGATACTCACATTTCTCCTCTATGGAATGCACTATTCACTTTTCGACATAGTCCCCATCCCTTTCCACGCATTGTACCAACGCGTGACTAGTCGGGTGAACCCGTCGGAGGGGAATTCCGGGGGATAGCACGAGAATTGTCCATCCCATGGTCCAAAATGATTAAGGTCTTGCGGTCCATTCTGCGTTGGTAACCATACAAGACTCATCTGGCACAACAGCTAAAACCTCAAGATTCCTCTCAACGCGCTGACTTTACTTATCGCTTTCTGGCGAGGATGATTGTTGATAACCTGTGGCCGTGGAACATTCTATAGTCAGATGAAGCAAATTCATCCTAGAAGGAGTGATGAACACGCAGAACTGCCGCATATGGGTGCCTCGCTCCCCTATGTCGTGCATGAAAAGCCATTGCATTCTGAATATGTGACTGTATTGTGTGGATTCACCGCTTATTTTATTCTAGGCTCTTTTTTCTTTGAGGAACTGACACAACGAGGTCCTGTAAGATGTTCTGTGACAAGTGCACGGTATTGTAAACTTCTTGCACAGCATGTGATTCCTATTTGCGAGAACGACGATGCGGTGAAGATAGAGCACTGTCTTCATGCAAGATGGAGCATCTCCTCATATTTGTCGACAAGTGAAGTAACTGCTTCGTGCCAACTTTGGAGATGATCGTGTAATCTCTAGAAGTTTTCCAGATGCGTGGCCTCCACGTTCTCCGGATTTGAACCCGTGCGATTTTTGGCTCTGAGGATATCTGAAAAATGGATTGTGCCTGAGCTAAAAGCCAGCATTAGACGACATGTCTCAGAAATTCCCCAGGAAACGGTCATGCAACAATTGATCATGCTGTGCTAAGCTTCCAACACATGTCATTGACCTAGGGGGCGGACATATTGAGCATATGCTGTAATCAAACAAAATTCTTGCCTGTTTGTTTAAAACAATAAAACTAGTTTTAAAATCTCCATTGTCATTCCACTACGCCACATTTTCACTTGGTGGTGAAAATTTATACTAATTTTTTTCTTTCCGGATTTCTCTCTCCCATGGTCTGAATAGCCTACATTTCAATTTCCATCACAATCGGTTTATTAGATTGGGCTGTAGAAGGCTCTGAGTAGGCGAACTTATTGTATAACCACCCTGTTTATTGAAAATCTCTAATGTATTGTAATCATAACTTCGGAAATTATCAGATTTTATCCATAATTAAATAGGACGGAGTTATTCATATTTAAAGGACTGAAATACGCCACGTGCAAGGACTGAAATACTTAGAGCCAATGAAAACGGAGTTATTCTTTGCAGAAGACTTTGAATGGCATTACGAATATGAAAAGAAAATTGATCATCTACTAAGGAAAACTAGTAGGCAATCAACAATACACGTGCTTTTTGTTTCATTCTTCACTCATTCCTGTTCAGTACTGTATTAATCGTGATTATTACTGTAACATGTATGAATGTAGATTATAAGAAAGGTTTATATTCTTGTAGAACCCTAATTCGTTTATCAATTCGGCTTGGTCCCAAAGTGATTGCATTAAGCTTCCCCACTATGTAAATATAAACAGTAAGTAATGTACCAGATCAGGATAATTAACCTCACATCAATAAACAAAGAAAACTAAAATTTAATTACACTTTTTATCAATAATTTATTTTATTTTAAGTCTTTATTAATTTTATAAAAGCGTTAACATCTTATTAAAATGTCATAAATATATATACAGGGTGTCCCGTAAGTCGTTGTCGTAAATTTAATGGTATGCATATTCAATGGCAAGGAACAAAAAACTCCCTATGAACATGGGTCGAACAACGCACCGTTTCCGAGAAATTATGATGATGATGATGATGATATGTAAAGAAACTAAACCTCTTCCCCTTTCCATGTAAATGGAAGGAAGTAGAATCTGGATGATTCGTTGCCTGGGCTGTGTTTGAGTGCGACTACATGGACTGTCTTTACAGAGACGCATAGCCAAACCGTCGACACCCTCATCGTTGCATGTTCATCCATCTTCACCAGAGTTTACGTGACACTGGTACATTTAATATCACCCCCCGCGAAGAACGTCTGCGAGCCGCTGGGGCTGCTGCACGGGAACAGGCCATAATGCAACGTGTGGAAGAGGATCCAACCACCAGCACAAGACGGATCGCCATCGCAGAGGGTGTAAGTCGGAACACTGCTTGACGAATTTTGCACGAAAATGGTCTCTAGCGATTTTCAGAGGGTGCAAGGCCTACGTACGCAAGATTATCCTCCACGACGACGATTCTGCAGGTGGTTGCTGCGACAGTGCATTAGGTGTCCTCTGTTTCTGACGTTTATTCTGTTCAATGACGAAGTCCGCTTCACTCGCGTTGGAATCTTTAATATCCACAAGTACAATGAGTGGTCTTATACTAATCCTAACGCCATCAGACAAGCAAATCATCAGGACCGATTTTCCATCAATATGTGGGCAGGTGTAATAGGAGATTGTATCATTGGACCGTTTCCTTCCGCAGAGGCTCACAGGAGCTACCTATCTCCAATTCCTGCAACAGGATTTCCCTGAGTCATCAGAGAATGTGTCTCTTGCGATTCGCCAACAAATATAGTTTATGAATGATGGTGCATCCGCTCATTATCAACTGGCTGTGAGGAATCACCTGACACCTGTCACCACCGGTGGATTGGTCGGGGTGGGCCACGTGCATGACCTCCTCGATCTCCAGACTTGAATCCTTTGGACTTTTGGATCTGCGGCTATCCAAGAGGATGTGAATGTGCAACGAGGGAATACTGTGGACGCCCTGCACCATCGCGTGGAGAACGCCTTGAGCACATGCGAGAGAATGTTGGTCTTCGCGTGCCTCTTTGAGGAGAAGAGCTGAAACATGCTGCCGTGGTGGACATTTTGAGCATTTTCTATGAGCTCAAGGTACACGAGACACAACCAAAAGAACACCTGTACGGGTTGTTGCTCCATTTGTCAATAAAGTCATTCTTTCTCGCTCGAAAACGGTGCGTTGTTCATAGGGAGTTTTTTTGTTTCTTGATGTTGAATATGCATATCATTAAATTTACGATAATTCTGTATCCGATTTTTTTTTCAATTCTTCTTTAAATGAATATATACTTTGATGTTGGTGTCTTCCACTTGAATAATCCATTTGATGTTTTTCTACCGTTGAAGTTTATTATCCAAAATAAAAAAAATCCTATAGACTTTGTAATAAATTCCACTTCAATTTTTCAGTTTGGTTAATGCCTTTATTATTTGGTAATTTTGCGTCCTTCTGAGGAGCGTGTGCCATGTGACTAGCGAGGCCAACCAGAGACAGGTCCGGGTCAACACCACCTAAAAATAAGGCCTGAGCACGAAAACGTCATACCTTGTTACATAATCAGACGAAGATATGTTTAAACGCATTTCTACCAATAATAAGCCCTAAATTATGTCTTCCCATCATGAAGTAACAATGTATGACTTTTTGCGATCGGGCATTATCTTTAGGATGTGTTGTCTGGTCACTCAAATGTCACCTGATCATCGGGGTCTGGGCCTGACCTTCGGTGGTCACGGTCTCGGCAACAGCCCATCCTTGAAGGATGATCCTTCATTGTTTACAACAAACGAAAATATACTGCTTGTTAAAATCCAAGATGGACACAATGAAGGATGAATTGTTGCCCGGACCCCGACAATCGTGGTCTAGCAATAAATATTGTGGGGGTAAGTGTCCACTTTTCACTTAAGGCTCTGGGGGAAATGTCAATGGGGTAAACATCACTGGGGGGAGTGTCCGATGGGGTAAATGTCTAAGGGGTAAAGGTCCTACACCCCCAGACTCCGAATCCTATTGTTAACAGCGGCAAAAAGTGAAGCAAACTGAGCCATGACAGTTCTGGGCAGGAGTGAGCCGTGGAGTGATTAGCTCTCAGGGTGCTTTGTTTTTGAAAATTTTGGGTCCGAGGAATAATTAATTCAAAACCATTCCTCTACAGATGTACAAACAGATACAAAAAAGGACCAGGAATCATTTTCCACTAGCATAAATCAAAAATACGTAACTAAAATGAAAATACATAACTGAAAGACGATGTAAACGAAATTGAAACCATGATTATAAAATTGTTTATAAAATATAATAAAATATACTTCAAATACAAAGTAAACGAGAAGATAAACTTATCACTCCGTGATCGGCGTATGAAAGAATTATTAATCAGCTACTCTCATGTTTAGCCATGTATTTTGCATAATCTTCACTCACTTTCGGCCATGACAATTCTGGGCATGGAGCGACAATCGAACAGCGCAGTGAAAAAACAAAACGAGTGGTCCGGAAGCAATGCTTTCACTACCATACTCGTCCAAGTAGTATCCAAGGGAAGTACGCTGAATTAGGAAAGAAGCCAGATGAACCTTGTTAAGTCATCCAGAGGATAAAGAGGAGTCCTTTCCTATTAGGACAGTGAAGCAGATTGTTGATTGACGAGGAAGGAGCTAGGTGATCCAGTAGTCTGGAAAAATAGCCTTTTGGATGTCTTCGAAGTTGACGTCCAGGAGATGACGAGGCCTGCGATGCCTGAGTAAACTTCGAAAAGTGAGCGGGTGATCCAGAATATCTGGAACCCGAGGATTAGAGTGGTCCTTGATCTTCGGAAGAAGCTTCTTCAACGACTCCTGTACGTAGTTTCCAATAGGAGGTATATCAAAATCTTCAGCAATGGAAGTATTTGTTGCAACTCTCCTGTCCAGTTGGGCGATGGCCCTCAGGGTGGGCATGGAGCTTCTCAATTTGCTACAAGTAACAACAGTTGTTTCGGAGTCTGTCTTTAATAAACGTCATTGGTGCACGCTGTCTAGCAAAAGGATTTCATAAAATTCCCTGACTTCTCCCGGTTGAGCACGTTCTTTCCCTGACCATCAGCAGCAAAAACAACAAACTATTGTTCGAATATTATTGAAATTTTTCAAATTTCGCATTGTTTTTTTTCTGATTTTGTAAAATTCTCTGACCTTTCCCGGTTGCTTGTCACCCTGGTGACATCATGGTAATCAATTCCAATCTAAGACTTCTTAACGCTGAACTTTCATTTCGATCGCAAATATTTCTTTTTTTTTTTGAAAAACTGCCGAGTTTGAGGTTCGACCCAAAAACCGAACATTTGGGGCAAAAAACGGACAGGGGGATAAAAACCGGGCTGTCCCGTCAAAAACCGGACACCTGGCTACCCTAATATCAAATGGTAGAAGATGTAATACTGTATAATGTAATATAATATGTGTTAACATTAGGGTAGGTGCAATTATGTGGCATTAATGAAGAAAAAATATGATTTTAAATAAAAGAAATACTTTTTTTTCCTTTTTCTGTTTTATTTTGTCATATTGGTACACATATTTTTAATTTTTGTGCCATTTTGCCGGAAATTTATTCATCTGATTTTAATTAAAGCTTTATTGAAAAAGCATTCAAAATTTTTATAATAAATATATGTAACAATATTATAAAGGATACACAGCAGACAGATAATTATTAATTCTAAGTTTACACAGCATTTTTCACATAAGCTTAAAGAGAATGAATCCTAGCTTTTATTAAGTTTGAGAACTTTACACAAAAATCTGAAAGAGAAATTCTGCTTCATAAATTTTCCAAGTAGTTGTCTGTTGATTATAAGATGTAAATACTTAATTGAGTCAATAACATCAGTAATTACAGAAATAATTGATGCACCAATAGTAATTCCAAGGATTCCCCCAATGTCTCCAAAAAGTTTGGAAAATGGATACTTCCAAACAACATCATACCTTTCTATTACATTTGAAGTAAACATAAAAACAGACGCACTTAATTTAACAGGTAAATATTGAGGAGCATGTGCTGCTAAGTATTCTCTAAGAAGGCATTTTTCCAAACAACCCACGTTGTTTAAATTACTGGTTTTCTTAAAGATTTGAAAGTAAGTTTGAAAAGAATTCTGGGCCATAGAGATATTGACACACCAAGGAACATTTTCCACCTTCATGAATGGCAACCTACAATATATTAAAACAATTAATGTAAAATTTCCCAACTTGCCAACATTGATTAATAACTTATAGGTAATTTTTTTAAGCTGAATCATTATATTAAAACGGAATAATAATAATAAATTGGTAGTAATTAATTAAAAGTAACCCCAAACAAATTTCAAATGTGTTCACTCGATTTCACACTGCAGTTTCTAAAGAATTGTACGAGATACACGAAAAGAACCGTAACATGGATCTTTGGTAACAGTGGCAAGGAAGGTCTCGCATTGCGCAGGATTAGCTTTACTCAGGTCTCGCATTGCGTCAGGGATACTGAACGCAGAAAGAAACATTAAGGAGAGCATTATAAAACTAATTATAACGATACAATAATCATAAAATAGATATGGAACAAGAAATTCATCTTTTTTACTTTGTCTGAATGATTGTTGCAGCCAGCCATACACTGCCCTAACAGACATTGTTTAGCTTCATCTTCGTTAGTGTCCTTGATGTCAGTGGATTTTGGGAAAAAGTTTACGAGACCTTATTCTTTTATTGACCTTGGAGAAGAATTGCTAATGTTAGTATATTGTTTGGGAAACAATGGCAAACTTAACAATCTCGGTGGGCTCTAGGGGCTGGGAAAGAATGAGTACAAAATTTAATAATAAATCTTTTAGATTCTTTTTTGCAGAAGCAATGGAAAAAGTCCGGACGGGAGCAGCAAAATTTGGAGAGAAGCCTTTGAGGAACTCTGAGAACGGATATGGAACGGAATTAAGTACAAAATTTGTAAATGTTGTCCAATTTTAAAGATGACAGCCTGGACGATTGAACTTGGCATTGAAGTTCTAGAACGTTGTCACACAGCATCTCCCTTCCCCTCCCAAATGATAGCGACGACTCAGAGCAATGATTGAGAGTGGATGGGCATTTTTGTCGTGGAATGTTCGACGCCATGATGAATCTATTGGAATTGAAGTCTGATAGAAGGTAATAATTGCATATTGCTCAAGTGATCTTTGTAATAAGAGGGGCATTGACTATGGCAACTACTACCTGTCATGCAAATGCAACACCACTCATCTGGTTGCCATAACACTCGAATGTTTGTTTAAGCAAAATGGCAGACAGCAATGTGTCGACCAAACTGGAACAACGAATAATCATCAAGTTTCTCCACAACGAATGCGTGAAAGCATCTGAAATTCATCAGAGACTTCAAAGACAGTTTACCGAGTCATGTTTGTCTCGATCACCAGTCTTGGAAGGTGGGCGAGAATCGACCAGCAAGCCCAGCAACTGCTGTCAATGATAGCATCATCGCACGAACAAATGAGCTGATAAGGACAACAGGCGGATTCATGTCTGAGACGTGAATACTGAACATACTCACGGCTTCAATACTGAACAGCGGCACTCGCAGTGTGGAGACCATCATCCACGATAAGCTGAAATTCAACAAGATCCTGTCAGATGGGCCCCTAAGCAACTCTGTGAGAATCACATAACTACCTGGATGGAAATGTGTTCAATGCTGCTGCAGCGATATGACAGAGAATGTGACAGCTACCTAAGGTGCATTGTGACCACCGACGAGACATGGATTCATACAAACTGACTCACCACGACCCAAAAACTTCAAGATGACACCGTCGGCAATGAAAGTGATGGCGACTATATTTTGGGACATTCAGTGTATCATTAGTGTCGATTTTCGGGAAGAAGGTTGAAACATAAACGCACCCTATTACTGTGAAATTTCAGAACGTCCCTGTAGCCAGCACTTAGAAAAAAGCGACCAGGACTCCTTACCAGTGGTGTATTTTCTGCAATACAATGCTAGACCACACAGCCAAATTGACTATGAACACTCTGTCCGAACTCAAATGTGACATCTTACCATACCATCCATACAGCCCAGATCTCACCCCTTGCGACGATCACCTTTTTGGACCATTGAATAGGTTATTAGGAGGCCAGAGGTTCGGCTCCAACGAGGAAGTGAAAAAGGCTGTTCTAACGTGGTTTCGATATCAGTCTGTTTTGAGTTTCCTGATTTTATAAAAAATAAAGTCCAGGTCAAGTTTGGATGCCCCTCGTATCAGGAGAGTTTATTGAATCTTTATGGAGAGTGCCCCATTTATTCATCAGTACGAAATCTATTCCTTGATTATGCGTTATACTGATGCCAAGCTGAACAAAAAAAGACAGAAAACACCAATTCATAATACATTAATATTGTAATTTCAACTTTCGCGTAATGTCCATGTGCATAGTGCTGGAAGGTTTATCCTCGTCTGAAGATCAGTGAGAAGCTGTCGGAATTTGTAACTTCCTGTCGTTCCGGCATTTCTTATACATCATAATTCTTAAAAGTTGCGATTTTCTTGAAAATTTTTAAAAATTAGAAATAACTGGAGATAATGGAGAGTTAACAGACTATTAAGAAACACTGGAAAACGGCCGTCGACGATCCAAGCATGTCAACAGAAGAGACGGACTCTGCTAGACCACACCAAGTGATGAATGCTTAAATTTTGCTTCAAGACATCGAGAGCAGAGTGCGATTTGCAACAACAGATTACCAAATAGTGAATAATCGCAATATTGGAATCTTGGACACAAACGATCATGTTTATCCACCGCCACCCAAGTAGAGAAAACCCATAACGGTGAATATGAGTATCTGTTGTATCGTCAAAGTTTACCACAGCAGAGGGAGTTTACTCCGAAAGTAAGATTACGTGGCCAAGAAATTATTTAGGCTAGCTGTGCCATAGTTTGAGAGGTCCACATGAATTTTTCCACTATTAATCTCAAGCATTTTCATGTGTTCATTTTCACTGTAGATTCCCATTCAGATATTGCAAAATTTCATTACAAAAGAGCCCAGGCAACGCCGGGGATATCAGCTATTGAAAAAAATAAATACCCACAAGAGATAATGGTTATGAGATTTAATTTTCAGAGTTCAGCAAATGAAACAGCATTATGAACACAATAGAACCTCATTGTGGTTTTTTAAAGATACAGAATGTTATTTACGTTACTTATTATAGAAATAATATTAACACACATTATAAGCCCTCCTTGCTGCAATGCAAACCTGTGCTTGAGGGTATTATTATATCCTGCTCATTCCATATATAAAGGGTATATAATAAAGGGTAAATGGAAATGGATAATATGTCATCCAATCCAGTTACACTCATATTCGATTGGAGAAAGGTCTGATGAGCGTATTGACCAAGGATGTCGGCAGATATGCCATATAGCATGATTAATTATAAGAATTGTATGTGGACGGACATTGTCTTGCTAGAAGAGCACGTTTCCCGTGTCTTCTATAAATGTTATCAAGACAGACTGGATGATGTTCTAGACCAGTGGTTCCCAAACTATTTTGGGCCAGAGACCCCTTTTCCAAAATGAGCTCATACCACCGACCCCCATTTCTTTCTTTCATAGAAACAGTGTCGATTTCTTAACAAACTCTTTTAAAAACGAAAAATATCGCTATGTTCAGCAGAATGATCAGGATTCAATGTGATGGATGTATCTGGTGATTCTCTACTAATCTAGCTAAATTTGGTTCAATATTGGTGAGTTGCAGCCTTAAATCTCCACGTTCGTTTATTTTCAACCGGTTTCTTTGCTTCGTCAAAATGTTTATAACTGCGCTGAAGCCTCTCTCAACTAAATATGATGACGGAAAAGCGATGAAATATTTTTCAGCAATATTCCACAATGCAGGGTAACGTGTGTGAACGTTTCTCTGCAACCAGAACTTTTGAAGGCCTGGCGTTTCTCTGCAACCAGATAATACAGGCGGTTATGAAAGAAACATCATCTTATCATAAAATATCTTGAAAGTTTCAAATAAGAACCGGTTTGGCGCAAGGGGGTCGAATTTTAGACTTCATCGACCCCCATTTTTATTTATTGTTTCTACCGACCCCCGAGAGATGGATATCGACCCCTTTGGGAACCACTGTTCTAGACGTTGGATGTAGTATTAAGTGTCCCTTCCACATAGATCAGACGTGGGCGACCGTTGAAAGACGCAGTGCCCCACACCATTATATGAGGAGTGCGTACACATGATGAAATGTGCCTCTCATCTGGATTGTGAGTAACGTTGCACTTTATCTTGATTTCCTTTATACGCTTTTTCTTTTCTCAGTGAGAGCGATTGACTGACAGCGGTTTTTTAAGCCTTCGCTGGAAGTTTGGGCACAACAATAGCGTTCACGTGATTACTCAGTCCATAAACAAAGACAGGTGAATCCTAGAGGATGCATAGAAATGTCAAAGGCATGTCGTTTCTGTCATCGCACTAAATCATGGACTGATCACCTATTGTGATCATCGAAATATAATCAACGATGTAGACTAGCTGTTTAGGGTAAAAATCTAAAGGAGGAGGCCAAACGATGGGATCTCCACGACCAATCCATTCGGTTACACGTCTTACATAGCGGAACTAGATTTGTTGCCAAATGTGGATTGTTTTGCAGTATCTCATAAAACGTTTTTATTGGTAACTATATGTGATTCACGTTGTTTAGATTTACTACTACACTTTCAAAACTTGATCTCTTAGTTCTGTAACAAAATGAATTAAGAAATAGGTTCATATATCGGCTCTCACTTAAAATGACCTCTTTAAAAAATGCAAATGTCTATTATCACCATTGTGATTCATTCTATAGAGTAAAATTTATTTAAAACTTACTTGCAAGACAGTTCTCTCTCCAACATTTCCTTTAGTTTATGACGTTTACAGTCTTGAATTAGTGTTTCATTCTTTGTGCATTTGACTCTTGGATTATCACTTCTATCAGACTAAAGTGGAAAAAATCTAACTTGTAAGAAAATTTTTTGAAGAATTACGACGTTTAATAATTTTTTATATCAGAGATATTCAACATTTAGTAAACATGATAAAACTTAAATACAGCTAAATTGATTGACTAAATTGATTAACTTGTATAAGCTAAATTGTTTAACTAAAGATACATATAAGCAAAAATGATTTATTTTACTTGCACAAAGCTAATAAAAGTATTTTTTATTATTTTTGTTTTAAAGATAAACCAGTTCAGAATGCTAACTCTATCCAAAATCAAAAAATATTTAAAAAAAATGAGAAAAAAAAACGGCCGACTTCTAAAATACAGTAAAGATATTTTTAACTGGCTTGTACTTTTAACATCATTCTGACAGTGCAGTATCGGACCTACTGATTCAAAATCATCGTAGAAATGTCATTTCATTGATTGGGATAGGCATTATTAGATGGACTAGTGTGAACGCTTTTACTAAATATATTCAAAAGGAGGGAGGGGTCTTTGTCCTTCCGGAATGCCGCTTTATTACGAAGATACAGGGTGGTATAAATGTAAAAACAATTTTGTATTACCTAGTATTACCTGTAAAGCTTCTTAATCTATAAAAATTGCTGGAAATGATTAGCACCAGCTAGGATGCATGAATCCAATGTTCTCCTCATTGACTGCCGAACTCTTTCAAAAAATTACAGGGTTGTCTTTTTATTGAATTACAATCATCAACTCTCTTCATCATTATCATCATCATCATCATCTGCTTTATGCAGGTCCTAGTTGCCCCTTCTCCACCTTTCTCTGTCCGCTGCTCTTCTCTTCAATTTCCTGTAACCTCCTCTATCTTTTAGAACGTCAGTCATCTTCCTTCTTCTTCTAACTGTCTTGGCCTTACCTTCTACCATGCCCTCCAAAACATCCTTCAACAGACAGTCTCTTCTCAATACATGTCGTATCCAATTTCTTTTTCTTTTACGATGTCAATGAATGAAAAGATGTCAATGATGTAATGATGTCAATCAGCCTTCTCTCCTCTTCTCAACACTTCCTCATCTTTTTACCCTGTCGTCTTCAAAAATATTTACGCCTGGTGTGTGCTGCTGGAGTCCTTCTCGATTAGACACTGGCTGTCACTCGACAATCGAACAGTGCAGGGAAAAACGAAACGAGCGGTCCGAAAGCAACGCTTTCACTGCCAAACTAGTCCAGAAAGTAACCAAGGGAAGTACACTGAACTAGACAAGAAGGCAGATGAAACTTAGTTAAGTCATTCAGAGGATAAGAATGGAGTCCTTTCCTATCAGAACAGATAGAGTTGATTCTTGATTGACGAGAGGCCAAACTCTATCTGTCGCGACAATCGAACAGTGTAGTGAAAAGAAAGACGCGAGTGGTCCAGGAGCCAAGCTCACTTTGCACGCTCGCCCAAAGAGTAAACCAGAGAAGCATGATGAACTGGGAGAGAAGCCTGATGAACCTCTTTAATCCTCCAGAGAATAAGTCCCAAGAAGGAACGAGAGTCAGATTGTAGATTGACGAATAGAGTCCCCAAAAATCAGCAGGAAATAAAAGATCCAATAGTTGGGGAAGACGGCCTTGTTAAGGTCATCAAAGCAGACATCCTGGATATGGCGTGGTCTTCGAAACCGGAGAGGGCCCTTAACAACGAGTGGGTGATTCAGGATACCAGTGACCAGGGTGTTTTCATGATTCTCCATCTTGGATAGCATGTTCTTCATAAGTGTCTGGACAAAGATGCCTATGTGGGTTATCCCCAAATCGTCATAGATAGAGTGGTTGTTGGCAATTCTTCTGTCAAGTTGGGCAATGGATCGGAGAGCAACATTTTGGAAGGTCTAGAGATCCTTCCACCTAGATTTGCAAATAGAAGTCCAAGCAGACATCCCATAAAGTAAAATAGTAGAAATCACAACCTTGTATATCAAGAGTTTGTTATCCACACCAAGAGCGTTGTTTCGCCCCAGAAGTGCAATCAAAATGAACCTTGCTTTCTTTGCTTTGTTGAGCGCGTATTGGACTTGGTCGTTCCAATTTAGTTTGCAGTCGATCATGACACCGATATTTGTAGCTTTTTACCCACTCAAGTTTCTTGCCAAATAAGAAGAGGGGCTTTGGAGAATTTTTGCATTTGCGAGTGATAAACATGACCTTGCACTTTTTGACATTCAGCTTTAATCGCCACTTAGTGAACAAGATCTCGCACTTATGTAAAGCTTTTTGAAGTCGAGTGATGACATATACGGGGTTTCGTGCCCAGGTCATGATGGACCCGTCGTCAGCAAATAAGTAAAGATTACACTTTGGGAAAGTCATGGATAAAGAAGTTGAATAAGGCTGGCCCCAAGACAGAGCCTTGGGGTACACCAGCATTTACATCGCAGGGTTCAGACAGCTTTAACACGAAAAGCCCTCTTTGACAGGAAGGAGCGAACCAGAGCAATTAGGTCGTCATGGAACCCGTAGGTAATCATTTTGTAAATGAGCCCATTATGCCAGAGTTGGTCAAAGGCCTCTCGGACATCGAGGAAAACGATACCACCAAACATAGAGAGGTTGAGAGGACCGTTTAAAGCAGATCATAAATAAACTTCTACTCTAAAAGACAGTGAGTCGGACCATCCTCCTCTATTGTATACCTGCATGGGCGACTATATGTAGAAGCAGATGGAGTGAACTCCAGTCGTTCCAGAATGTGACCCTGAGGACCACTGCGAAACTTGGAAGAATGACCGTAAAAAATCATTATATCCACTCGGATCTGAACATGATTCACATTGGAAAGTGTGTCCAAGATCACCTGATGAACATGGTGCATACAATGAAGAGCCATGACCTGTTGGCTGGAATACTAAGAAACTGACAATGACATGGAAATGAAGTGGCACATAATGTATAGAAAACCGAGACATATTCTTAATGTCAACTTCGAAGAAATTGGCAACGCTTCCTTCCCGGGTTATTGGAAGATGTAATACCACCTTCCCCCTCTCCCACTCTTCTGACAATCGTCAATCTTATTTTTTGTTTTTTCATAATCTGGAAGACCTCTTTGGGTTAATCAGGCTCCTTCCCTATTTCAGTGCATTTCATGTGGAATTTATTCCGGAAAAGTGAGAATCATGTAAGCACTGCTTACGTCCCACCTGAATAAATGTGCACTTCACTGTTCGATTATCGATGTTGATTCTTCTTTAACGTTAACGAAGAACAACTTTGAGGCCGGAGAGATCGCCACCATCATAAGCAAACTGAAAAAGAAGAAGGCTCCAGGAAGAGAAAAGGTGAGCAATAACGCCCTTACAAATCTCCCAAAGAACTTTATTGACGAGCTCACCAATATCATTTGCGGCTGCTGGAAATTTTCTTACTTCCCTGCGTCTTGGAAACAATCTATTGTGTTGAGTATCCCCAAGCAGGGGCAAAATTCAGCAATTCCCGCGATCTACCGATCTATTAGCCTGCTTCCCTCGATGTCTAAGGTTTTGGAGAAAATGATCCTCGTGAGATTCCAAGACCACTGTCTCACCAGCGATCTACTTCGGAAAGATCAGTTTGATTTTCGTGCCCCCCACTCTTGTCAGATGCAGATATGGAAGCTCGCTGTATACCTAAGCACTCCCCCCCCCCCCCTCTGAAACTTTCTAGATACTGCGGGGTGGTATTTCTCGATGTCAGTAAAGCTTTGACCAGTTGTGGACGATTAGAGATGAGTTTCCTCCCGATTTGATTTTGATGGTGAAATCCTTTCTCACTGACAGGTCCTACCAAGCCAAAGTTGGCGAAAATCTATCCACGCCTTGTGTTGTAGAGGCCAGTGTCCCTCAAGATTCTGTCTTCGGGCCCGTGCTATTTAATTATTTTGTGCATGATTTCTCGAAACCCAAAAATTGTAATCTATATTTCTATGCTAATGATGCTGCCATTATGACAAAGGCTTACAAGCCGGCTCACGTTATCACTCGTCTGCAGTACGCCTTAAAGATGTTCGAAGACTGGTTTAATTGCTGGAAGCTGAACCTTAACATCGGAAAGTGCAAGGCTATGTACTTCAACAGAAAGTTCAAGCGTTCCCCAGAGTCTCTTGTTCTATTCAATAAGAAACTGGACTAGAATAGTTTCAGTTTACCTTCCAATGCGGACTGATACCAGAAAGCAAAGTTATAAGCATTAATTTTAAATTTACGCAAAATTTATCAATATTCATTTCGTTTCTTACTTCAGTAACCCGCAAGATAAAGGCACCAGCAGAATATTTTGGTATAAGTGCAGAAAAGGTTGTAAAATCCAAATCTTCACCAGGATTTAATAAAAACACCTAGAAAAATACATTTAAATGATATAAAAAGCCGGATAAATTTTTAGAGCCTACATTACTACATAAGTATACAATTGATATAATAGTACAATTTTTATAACGATATAGATTTATTTTTAACTGTAATGACTGCAGCAATTCTGCAGAAAATACTGCTTTTTACAAAATGACGAGAGCAGTTGATCGAACATTGAACCATTCCTCCTTGAGAAATGAAATAATGATTTCCCGAATTGTTGTAGATCGGACATTTCAGGATCTCAGTCGGGGCTCTAGTTCATCCCAAATTGGGCCGCTGTGGAGGCCAGTTAAGTATGGTGATGTCATTGTTCACAACCCATGTAGATGCACTGGCAGCCATATATGGTTCGGTGCATTTTCCTCTGAAAGAGACATGGTACAAACGCTTTAAGTAGCATTTTATTCTCTAGAATGTACAGGCACCTGTTGATGTTCTATGTGTATGGCACGAGAATCAGTGGTATCAAGACCGTACAATGAAAAACAGGATCGTGCTATCACACTTGCTACTCCAAATTTTACAATTGGATTTACGCATTCTGGTAAGAGTCGTTCTCCAGGTATCCGCCAGACCCACACTCGTCCATTTGAATAAAAAAGGGTGCAGGAAGATTCATCTCTCCATAACACAATGTTTCAGGCCTCCACATTTTACTGTATCAGCTCATTGGTCTTGCATACGGCAGTACCATGAAAACCCGTGTTCTGGCCTCGGTTTTGAATGTTTTAGCACAAAGTTTTGTGTTCCAGTTTTTACTCCAGTCAATATAATGACCATTAAGTATATTTACTAAATACAGGGTGATTCAGTGAATTTCTGACCATTTCAGTAGTATGATTTATTGACCCATTATTGTTTACAAACTTAGCATTTCAGTATGATCTTTTAGGCAGTTCGGAGTTTTTATTCCCGTGGAAAAGTCTTGATGATATGCTCTATGTGGCCACCACGAACGTTTTGAACTGCTCGCAGCCGAATGGTGAATTTGTTCATAACTCTATCCAAGATTTCTGCATCCACAAGGGTGCAGCAGTCGACGATGCATTGTCGCAGCTGGTCTTTTTTGGTGCTGTAGTGAACACACAGTCTTTAAGGAACCCCCAGAGATAAGAATCACATGGGTTTAGGCCAGGACTCGTCGGGAGCCAAAGAA
This sequence comes from Rhysida immarginata, assembly GCA_023313115.1. Taxonomy (NCBI): domain Eukaryota; kingdom Metazoa; phylum Arthropoda; class Chilopoda; order Scolopendromorpha; family Scolopendridae; genus Rhysida; species Rhysida immarginata. The sequence continues at coordinate 17,087 of JAHWFO010024988.1, forward strand.
AGCCACCCCCGAATCGACCTGGAAAACTGTTTGAAATGACACGATTTCCGAATTTCTGATTGGAGAAAGTGTAGCACTTCTTTAGGCCATTGATGTCGAAGCGGTATACACCTCCTTCGCAGCCCGGGGATGAAGAAGGTTTCCAACATGTTAAGGTAAGGATGTAAGAAGGTTTCCAACATGTCCGTTACGGTGCCCACATAAAAGAACGGACCAATGATGCCTCTTTTGGAAATCGCGTACCAAGCCATAACCTTTCGTGGATGAAGAGGTGACTTATGGATCTCATGAAGGTGCTGGGGACCCCAAAAACGAACGTTGTGTTTATTAACGTCACCTGACAGATGGAAGAAGACCTCATCTGACACGCACAGATTGTTGTCGCTTCTGTCATCCAGTGTCTGTTAACTCCTGATAAACATGGATCTTATACGGGAACAGGTGTAAATCCTTTCTCAAAATTAGCCACGTCGTGATATACGACAGCCCTTCTTCAATGGATAGGCGGCGAACAGATTTTTTGGTAGGGCCGTTCGAACACGAGCTTCGCTCCCGCTTTTTTTCTTGCCTTTATCACATCCATTGGCACGAAATTGTTTGACAAAATCCATGATTGCTTGCCTGCCTGGTGCGTCTCGACACCTTTACTGCTTCCGGAACTTTCTTTGCACGGTTACAGGTTATTTCTAAGTTTACCATTACAATTATCCACACTTGTCTTTTTTATTATTTTTGTTATTTTTTTTGTTATTTTTATAAATGACTGTTATTTTTGTGTTGTGAATATTAAAGGAATAAACCGCAAAAATCCATCAAAGTGGATTTATCGGTCCAATTGCATGACAGATGTTTAAAAATCTGAGTGGAATGAGTTCGTATGGGTAGTGAAAACTTTCTTGGGAAATAAAAAGTCGGCCGACTACCATCAACGCATTGCACAGCTAATTTTACACTTTCATCAACTTGGATGCAACATGAGCATTAAACTACATTTCCCCTTTAGCCATTTGGATCGTTTCCCTAAAAATCTAGGTGATTTAAGCGAACGGCAAGGGGAACGATTCCGTTAAGACATTCTCACTATGGAAGAGCGGTACCAAGATTACTGGAATATAAATATGATGGCCGGAGCATTCAGAGTAGTACTTCTAGGTCATAACGTCAGAAAATCGTATAAAAGAAAGTTTTGTACAAATTGGTTTTGTTAAATAAAATATTTTAACTTGAAATTTGGTTATTTTTTGTGAAAAATTCTTCCTGTCATATCTCAAAAACTAGAGCTGCTAGTCAAAAATAGACTTCAAATTTGAAATCAGCGAAGTAACTATATTCAGAATCGAATATAAAACTTCATATCATGAATCAGTTATTGTAACGTTTTTAATCATTAGCATTGTAGAAAAATATATTGATACTATTCTGAGTTATCTAAATCATAAATTTTTGTTCAAGCATAATAACATATCAATATTCTCCTTGTTCCTTTATTTTAAATGAGTTCTCCAGCTTTGGTAAATAAGCGTTTTGATGGAACTGTTGTTGCTGGGAAGGAATACTTTGCCAGTGTTGCAAGCTTAGGAAAATTTTCTGCATGAACTTTCCACCATTTCAGTGGATCTTCCTTATGATGAATACTTGGAATTTTCACGTATTCGTCGATTACACATTGAGCTTCCGTGAATATGTTTCGATTCAAAGTTGATTGGAGCTGAACTTCTGTGTCGTGCTCCTCCCAAAGACTGCATTTCCCACTTTTTCTTCACGGTGTTTTCAGCTGTAGTGTCTTCTACCATGCTCAAGACAGTTGAATATAATAATTGGAGCTTCCCTCTAACTTTTTTGATTGCATTTTCAGAGCTAGGTCGCGATCACGTTGTAACTTGTCACATTACCGTATTATTCGTCTACCCCACTGTAGGGGCTAGTGGGCAGTAGTCGCAGTAATCGATACCACCCATTTGTATCGAGTACGACTACTGAACTCTGGTATCGATTACTTTCAGTACTCGCTTACGCCATTACTAGCTATCATCTGTTGGAAGTCCTTGTTGATGACATACTTTGGTTTCTTCTGGTTTTTATGAACCTCGCAACTATAACACCCGCCGTTCGCGTTTAGTGAGTTTTGTGGATCGACTGACATGGAGCGTGCGTGTTCCGATCCCTGTAGTATTTTCGTTTCCTCACGATGCATCTAATATTTGAATGTGGCTGTGATAATTTTCCCGAAATTTCAAGAATGGACATGCCCGCAATTTGGAACCCGATTATTACCTAAAACCTCAAGACCATTCCATTCGTTTAGCCATTCTCCACCTACGACATCCTTACACGAGCAAATTATCACATAAATTATAAAATTATATGGACTTTTGATGAGGTGGCGTGGGTTCTAATACGCAAGTCAGATTTTGTGTAAAAATTAGGGGTAATCCGTTCCATTATTGTAGGGTGGTGTATGTCCATGTGTTAAATCTAATTAAACTCGAGGTAGAACATTGGTAATCTTATTGAGTAGGCTAGTAATCAGTGTTATTAAGATTAAACCGTTTACAGCAAGTAAACTGTAAATAATTAAGATAATTAAATCGTTTACAGTAAGATAAGTAATTAAAATAATTAAACCGTTTACGGTAAGATAAGTAATTTAAACTTCTTTTTTATACGCTCTACAGGGTATTTATTAAACATATAACAAAAATTCATGGGGTGATTCTATGGGTTATTTTAAGAATCTTTTGTCCTTTGATAATTTTTGGAATGTCGCTATATTTCGAAAATACAGGGCGATAAAGGTTTTTCGACAAGAACAATCTATAATTACCTAATGTTTCATTATTCTACAATAACTGCTGAAAATGACTACCACCAGCTGGGATGTATGAGTCCAATCTTCTCCTCATTGACTGCTGAACTCTTTCAAAAACACCAGGGTTGTTTCTTATTGCATTGCACCCAGCAGCTATCCCATTTTCAAATCATATACAATTTCCATTGGAGAGGTGTAAACTAATGACTTCAGATGGTCCCATAGAAAATATCCAAGGCATCGAGCAGGCCATAAGTCAGGTCCACATCGACCATTCCAGCGGTCTTGATATGTTGCATTTAAAAACTCAGAGCAACCACACTAAAATGCGTTGGTGCACCATTTATCATAAGCCATTCGATATTTTTACTGTTGATGATTTATCTTCAGATCATAAACCGGTCGCACTGAATTATGAAAATCTCAATATTGACTGCAGAGAACAAATGGGGCTTAAACAAGATTGGAAACTTTTCAGAGATCTTCTCAAAAATGACAGTAATCTACTCAATGACGTGCATAGTACGGAAGAGATAGACATAAATGTTGAAAGGGTCACTACACGTATTAGTGAAGCCATCAATGCTTGTGCTTCTCCAGTAGACGTGAAACGGCCTGACCATCTCGATCTTACTCCAGCAATCAAGTATCTAATAGATCAAAGAAACAGGGTAAGGAGGCAATGGCACCGAACACGAGAGCCTTGGCTTAAAACCAAATATAACCGACTTACGAGAAGAGTACATGAGGTAGTAAATAAACTTCGTAACGATAGATGGAATGAGAAGGTGAAGAGTTTGTCAACCCAGGACAATTCTATATGGTGCATGATTCGAGCCTTACAAAACAAAAAGGCCATGAACATTCCACCGCTTTTAGACACAAATGGACATTTCATAACTAATGACCAAGACAAAGCACAGCTTATTGCTGATTCACTTAAAAAACAATTTGTGACTCCAAAGGATGATCGTCCAGAAGGACTAGAGATATCCAAAATGGTAGAAAGCAGCATAACAAAGTATTACAACAATAGCCACCATGTGGCCTAACAAAATACAGGTAGCTGAGATTAAAAATTGCTTTAAGAAACTCAATAAAAAGAAGGCACCAGATAAAGACACTATCAATAACAATGCCTTAAAAAACTTACCGCATAGCGTAACTAGTGATATCACTAAAATTAAAAACGACTGTTGGGATAACTGTTACTTTCCGGATACATGGAAACAGTTTGTTGTCCTAAGTAACCCTAAACCCGGTCAAAATCCTGCAAACCCTGTAAGCTACAGGCCCAGCAGTTTGCTGTCTTCTATATCCAAAGTCTTGGAGAGAACAATTCTCACAAGATTCTTAGAATTCTGCACAACCAATAATCTCATCTGTGCAGAACAATTTGGTTTTCGGGCAGAACATTCTTGCCAGCTCCAAGTTTGGAGACTTATAGCGGATGTTAACACTACCCTTAATCTTTCGATGTATTGCGGCATCATATTCTTAGACGTTCATAAAGCATTTGATCAGGTCTGGCATGAAGGCCTTATTTATAAAATGATAACTGATGGTTTCTCACATGACTTAATCTAGTTCACTCGTTTGTATCCAACAGGTCATTTCAGGCCAGAGTTGGAGATGATTTATCTGATACCTGTGAGATAAATCGCGGTGCCCCACAAGGATCAGTGCTGGGGCCAGTTCTGTTCAATTACAATATAGTGACTTCTCTGAAATCTCTTACTGCAAGCTATATTTTTATGCGGATGATGCTGCAATACTGACATGGGCACGCCAGCCTAGTGTTGTTGTATCACGTTTGCAGAAAGCCCTTAAAGAATGTGAAATCTGGTTTAGCAAGTGGCGATTGAAACTGAATGTCGACAAATGCAAAGCAATGTTTATAACTAAGAAGGAAAAGAGAAATCTTGACTCCTTAAAGTTATATGGCAAATACTTGGAATGGGTTGATAATTATAGATACCTTGGCATTGTTATTGATTCAAAACTATCATGGAATATGCATGTGACTTATGCGATGAACAAGGCCAAAAAAGCAAAGTTTAGCTTTATTGCTCTGTTGGGTCGTCACAGTGCCCTCAGTGTTAATAACAAACTACTGTTATACAAAATAATTGTTCGTGTCATCTTGCTATATGGCATGCACGTCTGGGCTACGATTTGCATGACAAGATGGAAGGAACTCCTAACTTTCCAGAACATTACCCTAAGGACTATTAGATAGGAGAATTGCTCGCAATTACTCCATTCATAATGACTTCGATATGACCCATGTCGGGAAATATGTTCAAGAGCTCATGAAAACCGTGCTGCCTATTATGGCAAATCATGAGAATGATCTATCTCTGGCATTCTAAAACATTCTCTACATAGAAAAAGACATCGTAATCCAAGACATATCCTTGATGTCAATTTTGATGACATTGATAATGTCATCTTCCCAGATTATTGGGTTTCATAAATTCTATCGTTTTTTTCTGTGGCTTACTATGTAATATACTCCTAGTTCAGACAATCGTCAATCAAATTTTCCTCCACCAAGAGGAGGCAATTTTCTTTCATACTTTGGATGACCTTTGTGGGTACATCAGGCTTCTTTTCTAGTTCAGTGTATTTCCCTTGGAATATGATTATGAAGGGTGAGATCATGGAAGCTATGCTTCAAGTTCCACACGAATACCGATACACTACACTGTTCGATTGTCAACCTTACCAAAACGTTACCTCGAGGACCATTGCTCAACTTGACAGGAGAGTTGCAACAAATGCTTCTATTGCCGACGATTTTGAGATAATTCCCATTGGGAATCACGTCCAGGAATTGATGCAAAAGCTGCTTCTAAAGATGAAGGCCCATCCCAATCCTCTGGTTGCAGGTATTCTTGAGTACCCGCTTACCTTCAGAAGCCTTCTTAGATATCGCAGGCCACATCACCTCCTGGACGTCAATTTTGACGACATCCAAAAGGCGATATTTCCCGAATTTTGGATCTCCTAGCTCCTCGTGTCCCTTGTCCCTCGTGAATCAGCACTATCGCCCTGATAGGAAAGGACTCCATCTTATCCTCTGGATGACTTAACTAGGTTTCATCTGGCTTCTTGCCTAGTTCAGTGTACTTCCCATGGTTACTTTCTGGACGAGTATGGCAGTGAAAGCGTTGCTTTCGGACCACTCGTTTCGTTTTACCTGCACTGTTCGATTGTCGATCGTCAACCTCCAATGGGGGCTACGATTTGCAAGACAAGATGGAAGGAACTCCAAACTTTCCAGAACATTACCCTAAGGACTATTGCATAATTAGATAGGAGAATTGCTCGCAATTACTCCATTCATAATGATTTCGATATGACCCATGTCGGGAAATATGTTCAAGAGCTCATGAAAACCGTGCTGCCTATTATGGCATTCTAAAACATTCTCTACATAGAAAAAGGCATCGTAATCCAAGACATATCCTTGATGTCAATTTTGATGACATTGATAATGTCATCTTCCCAGATTACTGGGTTTCATAAATTCTATCGTTTTTTCTGTGGCTTACTATGTAATATACTCCTACTTCAGACAATCGTCAATCAAATTTTCCTCCACCAAGAGGAGGCAATTTTCTTTCATACTTTGGATGACCTTTGGGAGTACATCAGGCATCTTTTCTAGTTCAGTGTATTTCCCTTGGAATATGATTATGAAGGATGAGATTATGGAAGCTATGCTTCAAGTTCCACACGAATACCAATACACTACACTGTTCGATTGCCGATCGTCAACCTCACAGATCGGGACGGACTAGCTCTTCAAGGTATCACCTCTACTCCCTTTTCAGGTATCATTTCATTACTCTCATTTCACGGTGCGCTCTTTTCAGGGCGATATTCACCTTCTGTTACGTCTTATGTACTAGTCCCTGGCATTGGAATTAATATTCCCGTAAACCAGTACATCAAGACGCTCATTATCCTTCTGGGTCCCTGGCGTTGGAATTAATTTGCTCGCAAACCTAACTAAAAACATCTTTTCATATCATCTATTATTATTCTAATCATTCATGAGTGGGTCCCTGGCGTAGAATTAATTTTCTCGCAAACCTGACTTGTTCTTTCTTCTTAAAGCTAGTTGCCTCGTTCTTGGGACGGCTTCTTTAGCACACACGTAGCTACGAGGTTATTCTCCCCCCCCCCTCCCGTGGTTCTAAACAACTATATTTTAAGAATACGATGGCTTCGTCCATGGTAGCATAGCTGAAGTCGGCAACGGTGTCTTTGCTGGGGCCTGACGGTAAAAGTGTGTCCTGCGAAAGGGCCTACAGGGATGCTTGTTTGGATCCTAGATTTGCTGCATTTGACCTAGTATTTAATGAAATGCTGGTATCTCTCAGGAATGACATAAACACCAAGTACAAGGCACTGGAGGCGAAAGTCGATTCCTTACGAACAAGTTTTGATGAAAAATTCAATGGAATAAACACGGAAATTCAAAACTCTCGAACAGACGTCATCAACAAGATAAATGATTTTAGAACAGCCTTTGAAAAATGTTCCGGGACTCCAAAGGCGGGAAACTCCAAGGAAGTAAATAAGGTAAGAGAAAACTTTCAACCTATCTCCATTGATAACAAAGTGCATGGACTGGAGTCCATGGAAACAAGTGATGAACATGAGTGTTCGGCAAACGGTGGCAACAAAAGAAGCCATTCCGACGGAAGTGATGGAGAAGCGGAAGACAGTGCCTGGCCAGTTGTTCGTAACAAAAAACCCAGAAGGGGGACGAGGACAGAAAATTCCCAGATTAAGGTAAGTGAAAGGAAAGCTCTACTATTGCCCCTATTATCGTTAGACATCACGGAAAACCGAATAAGGAAGTGCTAAATGAGATTAAAATCACGTAACGTTAGATAAGATTAATGCACATACCGGACGCTCAGACACTATCAAAATAAAATGCTATGATGAGGAAACGCACAAAGCCCTCGTGTCAGGAATCAAAATAAATGGTGTGCTTAAAATCCAGCATCATCAGCTCAAGCCTGAGAAGCTGTTAAAATACGTTGTCCGTAATGTAGATACAATCAAGATGGCGACCAGTGCAGACGTACACTCATGAGCTCTCTTTAAACTAGTTAAATGGAGAGCAAATACTGATGTGGCTAATTGATAAGATACCAATAATTTATTCTGATATGTCTAACTGATGAATCACCAACATTTTAGTTCCTGAAATGTATCTATATTTTTGTGTTTACAAAGGAATTTGAAGGATTAGGAAGTATTTTTTTATTTTGTCGTTGCTACATGTTCGTTGGACTGTTCCATTACCATCCAAGGTAACATTCCCTCACTGGGTAGACTATTTCTATTGTTCTTTCAACTGTGAAATTTTTCTCTCTGTGTTTTTTTTTTTTTTTTATCAACATTTATTACGATGCCTCGAGATAATAATAAAAATACTACGACTAGACCAGCTCCTCTTCGTTCTTTTGGTGACTCTCCATCAAAACTTTCATTCGATGACTCCATTATGCCAATGTTAGAAAAATCAATTATTGCCTTTTTCAGTAATCCTGCCTTAGTTGAATCAATAATTCCTGTTATTTCATCAAAAATTCTGGAATCGCTTGAGTCAAAACTTGCTGATTTGACAACAAAATTAACTTCCTTATTGGAGCAAGTGGAGTCCACCTCTTCCAAATTGAACACTCTACAAGAGCAGTATAACTCTATGCAAACTAAATTGGATACGATTGAGGCTGATTTATTCCGTGGGGGTGTTTCCCGTTTGGACGAGGCCTTTCTGCAGCTAGATAACTTGGAACAGCACTCTCGGCGCTTCAACCTCCGTATCTTTGGAGTACCAGAGTCGCCAGCTGAGAAGATTCACGACATTGTTGCAGATCTATTTACTACGAAACTTTTGGTTCCTACCAAGCCAACAGATTTCGTGTCTGTTCATCGTCTCGGTCACCGAACCTCCTCGTCTCATCGGCCAGTTATTTTGCAGTTGATGTCATCTTCCCATCGTGATCTTGTTATTAAGAACCGTCACCGGCTTCGTGGTACTCCTTTTGTAATTGTTGAAGATCTAACAGCCTCGCGTTACCAGTTACTGCGCGAGGCTAAGTCTAAGTTTGGAATTCGGAATGCATGGAGCTTCGGCGGTTATATATACGTCAAGAACTCTCTAGGTAAAGCTTTACGTATTAATTCCGCTAAAGATTTTAATCTTGTGTCCTAATCCTTTGTTTGGGTTTGATTATCTTGTTACGAAATGATTATGACATGATATTCTCTGTTACTATTAAATACCAGTTTATTTGCTCGTTATCCTAAATTTTTTCTTTTAGTAATTTCGTTTGTTCATTTATTTTAATTTATATTTTTTATTTTTTTTATTTATGTATGAATTTTTTTGATAATTATATTAAGTTTCTTATTTCTAAGTGATTGTTTATTTGTAGTTTATATATAGTTCATGTATCTTTGGTTTAATTTAATTTTTTATTTAGTCAATTTAGTTTTGCTCTCCATTCTTTTTCTTTACTATTTTTTACTTATTTTATTTTTTCTATTTTTTTCTTTTCTTCATTTTTCTCAATTTTTTTATTTGGCTATGTCTTACATTCATACAAAAGACTTTTCTCCCCCGATCTCTATCGAGAATATTAATTCTCAAATTACTGATATTTGCGGTAACCAATTTAATAGGTATTTTTCTATTTTTTATTTAAATATCCGCAGTATTAATCCTAATTTAACTTGTACGTTAGTTAATCTCAAGACCCTTGCGATAAAACCAAAAATTCTTATATTTACGGAGAGTTGGACTTATGATTCCAGTGATATTCCTACTATTCCCGGTTATCAGGCTGTCTCTGTCAGCCGCGCCAATAAGCGTGGTGGAGGCATTTGTGTCTATCTTTTACACTCACTTTTCTTTCTCACTTCCTCTGATTATAGTTTAGTTACACCCGATTATGAGGCCTTAACGCTTATAATTAATAACAATCTAATTATATTATCAATATATCGCCCTCCATCTGGAAATTTATCTTCTTTATGTTCGTTTCTTTCATCAGTATTAATCGATCTTCAAACCTCTGGTAAAACTGTTATCTTAGTGGGTGATTTTAATATTGACCTAAGCAAGCCTTCTTCTTCTGTAAATCTCTTTTTGGATCCTATTTTCCGTTCTGGGCTTTTACCTACTACATTTTCTTTTTCGCATTATTCTCTTCATTACAACTCTTATTCAGCTATTGATTCTTGTTTTTCTAATTCTAGCTCCATTCTTCTCAGTCATTTTCTCGATTTAGCGATTACTGATCATTTTCCGATGGTCACTATCTTTAACTTAGACACCCCTACTATTTCACGTAATTCTTGTTTTCGCTTTAGATTAATTACTCCCAATAGACTTTCAGTTTTGCAATCTTATCTTGCTCTGACTGATTGGAACTTTCTTCTCTCTAACCCTACTGATACTAATCTATTATTTGCATCTTTTCTTTCTCATTTCCAATTCGGCTATGATCGATACTTTCCTTTAAAATCCCGTTCTTGCGATTCTTCCAATACTAAAGCTCGAAAGCCTTGGATAACTCCTGTTATACTTTTGCTTATTAAAAAAAAGAATGCTTATTATAGAAAATTTCGTCGAAGCCCATCCCTCAAATGGCTTAATAAATTTAAATATTTCTCTAATTATGTGAAAACTACAATTAACAATTCTAAACAGTCATACTTTGAATCTCTATTTTCACGTCTTCAATCCAATAAAGAAAAATGGTGTTTACTAACAGATTTAGCTCATGGTCCCAAATTACCGCGTTCCCCTTTTCCGCAACCAGATAAGGTCTCTTCTTCTTCATTGACTGACTTTCTTCATGTTCTTTTGCCTCCTTCTCCTGATACCCCTTCCCTATCTAATATTGACTATCCATTTCAAGCGCCGAGTTCATCTTCTAGTTTCTTCGTTACCCCCACTAGTAATGAAGAGGTTTGTGATATCATTGGCCAATTAAAATCTTCTCCTGTCCCGGACCCCCTTGGGTTTCGGTCTGACATTATTATTGCGTTGAAACATGTTATTTCTTATCCCTTAACTATTATTTTTAATTCTTCTATCAGTACTGGAGTTTATCCCCAGGACTTGAAGATATCGCGTGTGGTTCCTGTTTATAAGAAAGGTGACCCCAGTCAATTTGAGAATTACCGCCCTATCACTGCCTTACCGATATTTTCCAAAATATTTGAGAAGCTTTTCTTTATTAGGTTTTCTCATTTTATCTATGAACATAATTTTCTTAATTCATGTCAGCACGGGTTCATCCCTTATCGGAGTGTTGAAACAGCTTGTCATGACTTACTCGAATTCCTTTCCTCCGAGATGGCTATGAATAAATATGTCTCTTCTATCTTTATTGATTTTTCTAAAGCCTTTGATACAGTCCCTGTCCATCTGTTATTGTACAAACTTAACGCCTTCTACGGAATTCGTGGTTTGCCTCTCTCCTGGCTTTCCAACCTACTATTTAATCGCAGATACTATCTTTCCCACCTTAGGGAAAACTCGACCACTCTTATTAGAAATTATGGGGTCCCGCAGGGGTCGATTCTTTCTCCCCTTCTTTTTAATTTATTTTTGAATGATCTACCTGCTATTTTTACGACTCTTAAACCAATTTTATATGCAGATGATATTTCCTTATTGTTATCTGATCATAATATTTCGCTCTTGCTCTCAGCTCTTAATATTGCGCTCGAGAAATTAAGACAATGGTGTAGTATAAACTTATTATTTGTTAATATTGATAAGACTAAGGTAATGTTTTTTCATCAGCGGAATAAGCGCAATATACCTCAGTCACCACCTATATTCTATGGACTCTCTATTATCTCCACTACTACAATGTTTACATATTTGGGTTTAACCCTATTACCTGATTTGTCCTGGGACGCCCATATGGATAATCTGTTGACTAAACTTAATAAAAAACAGGGCATTATTTCCCGACTTCATTATCTTCCTACTAATATTTTAATTTTATTGTACTATTCCTGGATTCATTCTGGCCTATGTTATGGTGTAATGTTTTGGGGTTCTACTTCCTCCGCTAATCTTGTTAGAATTCTAAAGTTACAAAAATGGTTTCTTCGGACCCTTTTGCACCTCCCCCGTTCATTTTCCGTATCCCACTATTTCGCTTCCTTACGTATACTTACAATATATCAAATTTATTTTCTGTCTCTCTGTTCTTTTATTTATAAAACCTCCAACTCTATACTATTGTTATCAACTCCTATAAGGATTAATCGTAATCTTGATATTCATAATTATAGTACACGTAATGCAAATGAGATACGATCTCCCACTTCCCTTCTGAGTTTCCGCAACCGATGCGTTTCACACATCGGTTTAAAATACTGGGCTCTTTTACCTTCGGAAACCCGTGAGCTTACCTCCTACCCTCAGTTCCGGAAATTACTACGCAATTTCTGCTTTAGTCAAATACCACTAAAATCGAAGGTTATCTGTTAGTATACTGTGTTATTGCTTAGGGACGCCTAATTTGAAATTTTTCTTATAAATACTTTTGCTCGTGGATGTGACCCTTGTATTTAATTACATTCTCTTTGATTACTTTTTAGTCTTTCCAGCTATTGGTTCTCATGATTATCTTAACAATTTACTAGCTATTTTATATACCTATGATTAACTGATTTTTTATGGTTTAATTTTACGCCCAATCTGATCTGTTTAAGTTTGTTAAAGTTTTTTTGCAATTTTTGTTTTGTTTTTATTTATTGTTTTACTAACCACTTTGTTAACTTATTATTTACTTTGTGCCCACCTGGCCTAACTTGTTGGTTTTTTTCATACTGGCCTCGTTGGACACTATTATCAATTTTTGTAACCTCTTCTAGCTCATTATTATTATTATTTATTTAAATAAATATTGTAAATTTATTGTATTGTAAAAATTACAAATAATTTCATTACAGTTTGCGTAATCTTTGTTGCCATTTTACTAATTTAGTTGTTAGTTAACGTTTATATTACTACCAGCTAATTTGTACTTGTATTTTGTTATATTGTCGCGCCCGCTGGGACCTAACTCGTCGGTCAGTCCATACTGGTCCCAGCTGGGCGTATTTGTAATTTAACCTGATTAAATAAATAAATAAATAAATAAATAAATAAATAAATCTATGACATGGAAGATTTTTGCGCAGACCTTAGGAACGCAAACTACTTCCCCGATAAGGCAGTTAGACTCAAAAAAAACAAATGGTGAAGTTGAGATGCCAATGGTCCTAGTACTCCTAGAAAACACTGAGCACAATAAATCTTTCCTAAATTTAAAGCGCAATGGTTCACTTGCTGTAACAGTTGAATTGTTTAGAGGCAACAAGAAGCCCTTACAATGTTACAATTGCTTACGCTTTGGGCACGTGTCCCAGGGCTGCACCGAATCACCGCGTAGCAACAAGTGCGCGGGCGACCTCCAGTCAAGGGACTGCGCCAATAAAAAAGGTAAAGACCCTCCTAAATGTATTCGAGTTATACTAAGTGTCCCAAATACCCACAATTTCAAAGGAATGGAACTTCCAAAGTAGCTGCTTATAACGAAGATTTATTCTCAGGTCGATATTTATCCCCTCTAAATTTAGTGTAACTGGTAGGTGATCAGATGATAAGGCATTTACTGTAAAAATATTGTAGGGTTTGAAAAACCCCTTGAGAACAGCAATGTCCAGTACGTCACTAGCGGGTGAGTGTCACAGTAGTATGTTTCGTCAAGAGGGCCAATAACGGAAGTGTCAATCTCTTCTACCATGTACCTATAAAGTACCAAGCCACTTTGATTAGTGCATCTGGAGTTCCAATGTGCGTGTTTCCATTTAAATCACCCGCCATAACGACTGGGGTGGGCTCAGACAGTAGTTCATCTAAGTCGTGAGGATCTAACTTGTGCCTGGGTGGGTTGTATAGGGAAGTAAACTTGACCTCTCCAGCATCAGCATCTTTGATGACAATGGAAACTGCTTCCATATTGACAAGGTTAGGTGTGACAATCTTAGTGTGATTAATACCTTTTTTGACAACAATAGCTACCCCACCAGAGGCTGGATCTGAAGCTTTTTTTAGGGGGCCTATCTTTTCGGTAAACATAGTACCCTGGTAGATTGAAAGCCTTACTCTGTTTGAGATGGGTTTCGCACAAGAAGGCAACATCGATGTTCCAGCTTGTGAGGAAATCGTAGAACTCACGACACTTGCGAGGGATGCCCCTCTCATTCTATATAGTGCAACGTAGCTTAGCTTTCTTTATAACTTTGTAGGGTTGTCTATCCATGATTATTGTCTTCTCTCAGTTTGAGTGGTCTGCGGCAACACTTTACCGCTATCCTTTAACATATTCATTAGGTTACCCAGATACCTTTGAATTTTAACCAATTCGTCGTGGTCAGCGACTCCCTCACCAACAGGCCGGCCAGGTGGCCGAGAGGGCTAGGGCGTAGGCTTTCTAGTTCTCGAGTCCGCCTGGCCGCGGGTTCGAATCCCGCCGTGGGCATGGATGTTTGTGTTTGTCCCGGGCTGCGTACTGTTATAACTGTGTAAAAGGCGCAAAATGACCTTTGTAGTCGACGCCAAAATTTCTAGAACCCCCCCCCCCTTACCAATAGAAGCAGAAGCAACCGAAGCAAAATTTCTTCTTCCAGCTACTTTGGAAGTTCTATTCCTTTTAACTTGTGGGTATTTGGGACACTTAGTATAACTCGATGTGTGCTGGCCTTCACATCGAATAAATTTAGGAGGGTCTTTACCTTTTATATTGGTGCAGTCCCTTGACTGGTCGTCGCCCGCGCACTTGTTGCAACGCGGCGACTCGGTGCAGCCCTGGGACACGTGCCCAACGCGCAGCCCAAACCATAAGGCCTAGAAACTTGAAATTTTGTACAGAGGTTCTTTACAACATGTAAGTGAACACAAAGGAGGGGTTTTGGGAATTCAACTCTTAAGTGGGGGAGGGGGGGAGTGGGGTTGAAAGTTTGTTAACACATTAACTGGTGTTGCAGTAGAGATGGGCGATAGTGAGAAAAAAACTATCGAGAGTACTATCACGATAGTTTTTTAGTTAACTCGATAGCGTCACGATAGTCTGCAACTATCGTTAACTATCGCGATAGTTTGCAATTATGAGTACTCAAAGAAACAAACATCAAGAATAAAAAATTATCATCTTTTGCCAAAAAATATAACATTTATGTAACAATAGAATGTAAAATACATTAATTACACATTTAGAACATTTAATTGGGCCATTCCTTATACAAGAGGTTGCTCAAAATTATCAATTTTTCTACATGTTTTGGAGACAATCTATTTCTCCGTTCAGTAATGACATTACCCACTTTAGAAAACAGTCTTTCTGATGGAACGGAAGTGGCAACCACACACAATCTTTTTTGTGCAATTTCGTATAAATGTTGATAAACTGACTTAAGTTGAGACCAGAAATGTAAGGGGCTGCTTTTCCGTGGTATACATGGCTGATCTAAATACTGCCTTAAACTGAGTTTATAACCTCCATCTCTCTCTTCAGTTCTGAAATCTGCTGCTGGATGGAAAATTAAATTGTCATGATATCCCCAATATCTCCTTTGTGACTGACTCAATTGGCTTGAGCAAAGGAATGATATCTTTTATGGCATTTAACTTTTCTCTATTCATTATTGAAGGACCACTAAGTTCCATAAGAACATTAACTACATGCTTATTTAGGAGTAAGAATCTTTCTAACATAAAATATAACGAATTCCATCTAGTTTTAACTTCCTGTTTTAATTTTAATGGGGGATCAACACAAGCTGCTCACTGAATTGCCCTTAAGGAGGCGCTCTGTCAACTATCGCGATAGTTATAAAACTATCGCGATAGTATCAACTTACTTGATTATTCGATAGTAGGGCTATCGATAGTACTATCGCCCATCTCTATGTTGCAGTATATACTTAACAGATTCACTTGTGTGGCACTACAAACGTATCATATTAACCTCTTTTAGGGAGGGGGGTAACGAATTGCAGAGTTAATGGAAAAATGGAGAGTTAGTAGACTATTGAGGAATAACGGAAAGGAAACAGAGAAAGCAGCCCCTCTACTCGGTGCTATATCGATTTTTCCAGCACACTGCTTCAAGTAAACAAGTGATGAGTGACCCTGTGGCCGTCGATGCAAATGTGTCAACAGAAGAAACTACGACTGCCAGATAACACCAAGTGATGAATGAAACACGAATCGGGGAGAACTGTTACGAGGGCCATCCATTAGGAACATTTTAAAAGATTTTTTCGGCTTTTCTATATGAATTTTTAGTGTTTTAATTCTAAGCTTTTTAATATGTTAATTTTTACTGTATATTCCCATTCAGATATGGCAAACTTTCGTTACAAAAGAGCCCGAGCAACGCTGGGTATATCAGCTAGTCTAACAATAATAAGCCCTAAATTATGACCAAGTCGAGGCCAACAAAAAAGACAGGCCTCGAAGCGGAAAAGTCACCTGACCATCTGGATCCAAACAACAATCCAACCTTTATTGTTTTCAACAAACGAGTAAATACCAATTTTTAAAATCAAACATGGAGACAATGAAGACTGTATTGTTGCTCGGATTCCGATGATCAGATGACTTTTGAGTGCCCTGGCCTATCTCTCGTTGGCCTCGGGCCAAGTTAGGTGATGTAACAACGTATGACGTTTCAGTGATGAGGCCTTCTCTCTCGGTGATGTTCACACGAACCACGTTGATATGATCGAATTTGTATTGGCTTAGCTAATTAACCAATTTGGCTATTACTTCACTGAAACCGGTCAACAACAGGATGGATGTTGGTATTCAGTATTTTACCCTTCCAGAAGGACTTTTATGAAAATTCTTTGGAAGACTCCTAGCCCATTAAAGATGATCTATGTCGTATTATTAGTGAAAGGACGCTCAGTTTGTCGGTTTTGTCCTTTATCTGTACGGTTTTTTTCAATGGAATCACTGGCCACCCTAGTTACGAGATGTATTCAACAGTACGTATGAAATCCACGGATAACCTGGTCGTGTTTTCAATATCTGCACTCACCTGGTACGAATCCAAAAAACAGCCGTTTTTAGTAATCAGAATGTTGTTAGATGACGTCAGTATTGTTTTTGTCGAAAAACCTTTATCGTTTTGTATCTTCGTAACAAAGTAGCATTCCGAAAATCATCAAAGGACAAAAAATTTTCTTAATATTACCCAGAGAATCACTCCTTGATGTTTATTTAACATTCTGTATAAAAATGCTTTGGCAATTTCACACAACAATTATAACAAGTGAACATGAACTGTTTCTTTAAAATATTTATCTGTTTTCTTACCTGATGGTCATAAAACATACACTCCAAAGGGTTTGGATAAGAGAAGTAGTAGTAGTAATTATAAAATGAATAAGGAAAATCGCCTAACAAAAAAGAGTGTAAAGAATTCATATAAGTACATGGAAGATATTTCAGTTGCACTAGGCATGTTTGTTTATTAAGTACCGAAAGGTGCTTTATGCTTTTGCCTTGTCCGACTATCCGCAACTTGATTTTCTTAAAAAGTTTGAAAGATTTTAAAAATCCGTTTTCACCAGTCGATAGATATGGGAAAGAGCACGGACATGGCACGAGCTCTAATGGTGCTATTATGATACCATTGAACAAGCCCGAAACACAGACCACGGCCAAGTCAGACAAGATCTGCCGCGTCGTGTTTTTAAGCAACAACGTCTCACCGTAGCAGGGCGGGAGGCTCGAAATACACCGAAGAACGACAAAATGAAGAATGAAAGAAGACGTTCTATCGCTAGAATACGAAATACGACAAAAAACGCAAGCGTTTTCATTTAAAATTTCACTCATTGTAGGAGCTGACTTGAAGCTCGCGGAAAAAAAAATCGCATTGTTGGCACTGAATTGCACACGCCTCCGTTACGACCAGTTCCTTGAAACGTATATCCGCTACATTTAAAATAAACACAAATTACAGAAAGAAATTTTACAGGTTGAATACATATAAACTTTAATGGTTTATGTGACAGTATCCATTTAGCCTTTCGGTACTTGATTATATCATTAATTAATGGTTTATTAAGTATTGATTGCTAGGGTATTAAAAAATTCGAATTATTTTCAACATTTTCAATTTTATTTTTAACATCAGAGTAGAATGAAATGAAAGGAATCTCGACAGATGCACCTTACTTATATGATTTTTTCTATTCGTTTTCATGGTTTTTAAACTCTAACATAATTTGTTAAAAGGTATTTTTCCAATTTTAGTTATGCAGGGTATTTCTGAATGGTCTGTACAAACTTTCAGGATATATTCTAGCGATCGAAACAGGGAGAAAATGTCATATGAACACGAAGAGTCGAAAACGATCCTATCTAAAGTTTTAACGGTTTGAAGGTGTCTTGTACTATGAGAAGAGTTACGACAATTCAAAGAAGTAGAGCCATTTTGAGTTGCTATAGGGTAGGAATTCCTGAAGTGGGCCCCTGAAAAGCAAGAATAAAAGCGTGCTATGAAAAAAGAAACCCTCTTTTTTACTCTTGCTTTATGTGAATGCGTCAAGCTATTCAATTATACCACTGAGCTGCCAAGCAAGTACATCTTCATCCTTATACAATTTAATTACAACAAAAATAATGAATTAAAAAATTCGTATAGTATCGGAAAACTTACAACATGATTCTTTGGTACTAAATTTTTTCAATTGGAAATTAGTTGGTTTTTTGAAAAATAATTTCGGTTTACAGAATGTTAACGAAATATTTTATTTTTCCGACGGTGCTGGTTCTCAGTACAAAATTCGAAGTCTATATTTTTAAAAAATGATTTCATCCATTCGTATAGATCTTTTGGTGAAGTAATTGGTCGTCCGATGCTAGTTTTGCGTGCATTTCTTTTGACAGTACCTCCGAGGCCATTGCGAAGTCGCGAAAAAGCTCCACACAGCTTCTACATCATGATCTACTTTATGATGAAGTGTGACTTGTTTTTGAATGATTTTTGCTTATTTTGATCCCTGGAACACATTCAGAAACGCCCTGTATAGATGGAATGATTGTACTTCACTCTATTGGATATTTTAGTATCAGATCGTGCATATCAAATGTCAGATTGCAGAGGTCATCTTTAATGGCCCTCTAGAAAGGGCACCTTCACACGTGCTATTCAAAATAACCCCCATTGCAATCCAAACATTATTGCCATCGATTTGGCAGCTTCTCGAGCTCTCTCCGATAGAATCCATGATCACGGGACTCAATAAACTCCCGGAATGCGTTTTCGACGTCTACTTGGGTAAATCTCTGAGGTCCGGAGAGTACGGGGGATGTGGAAGAGCCTGTAGCGCCTGCATGGTCGTTCGTGCAACGTATAGACACGCGTTCTCATGCAACAGAAGGACGCCTTTGCGATGCACAAGTGCGGGTTGTTGCTGACACAGTCTTGTGTGCATACGATGCCGTTCACGACACTAGGTCGCAGCGGTGATCGTCTCCCCCTGCTGCAGGAAGCTGTAATGCACTACACAACGGATGTTCCACCAAACTGTAAGAATGAGCTTCCAGGGGTGCAACGGGGGTTTAGGGAACCGTCGCGGGAGTTCATCAGCATTCAGCCACTGTGGTGACCGTTTCCTATTGTCGTATAGGAGCCCAGGTGACAATACAATCAAGAATCCCCGCTTCTTCATGGCGCAAAAGCAATTCCGTACACAATTCCAACTGACGCTCTTTTTGGTTTTCCGTAAGTTCATGTGGGATCCATTTTTCCTGATTTTTCACCTTGCCGATGGTCCTAAGGTGTCTACTGACAGTCGACGCTGATACAGCATCATCCCTTGCAAGGTTCCGAACACTTTTTGACGGGTCCTCTTCCAAAAATCGCTTCAGATCAGCACCATTCAACAGGTTGGGCGGTCTGCCGCGTGGCTCATTTTCCAGGTCCGTTACTCCCATCCGGAATTTTCGGAACCAAAGTTGGACAGTAAGTTCGTTTATGGTGCCTACACCGAATACCTTATTGATGTTTCGAGAGGCGTTGGATGCAGTGTGATTCAACCTGAACTCGTAATGCATTATCACACGTAATTCGTATGAAGTCATGACTATCTTCGCTTGGGTTCAAACGCTATTAAATATCTTCGCAGACATGCAAATTTCGGGCAGCTGGTCACTGAGAGGTTTTTCTCTGGGAATGTACCACTTTGTTATGGGTACTTGCTACTAAACGTGGAAACCTTGCTGAAGCGTGGAACCCACCTCGAAATCTGACATTTGATATGCAACGACCTGATAGATTAATGCGAATTGGATAAATGCACATTATTTCAGATATTAATTAACCTTACTAATGAAGGTTTTACAGTATACTCACCTACTGAAAATTTTCTACAGGTTCCAAACGGTGTGAATATATCTTCAGTATGTTTAGCTCTTAATGCTGCCTTGCCAAAATTAACCTTCAAACAAAAACGAAAAATTTAAGTGAACTAAAATAAAATAAAAATACATGAGATCAAAATATGTTACGTTCTAATTATGATGATACTATAAAAAAATGCACCTATACACATACATTACATCATACAATGTTTAGATGAAAACTGTTTTGAAATACAAGTGGTATAATGCCCAGAACTGTAGACAAATGGTAGTATCAAACAAAATAAGGACAAAAACTACAATCCCGCAAATTGTAGTCCAATTCTTCTGAATACTCTTTCAATGACTTCCACTTTGTGAGATATATACAGGATTATCGTAATTAAACTTCCTCACCTCAGAGGCTGTAGAGGGCGTTCTACTGGCGAAAATGACGCGAAACTTGAAGATACACAATGCCTTCATTAAAGAATCAAAAATTGCTAAGAAAGGTTGCCGATAGGTGGCGCGCTGCATCCCAAAAAATCGTTCTGCAGATGCTCAAAAACTGTTCCCCTTGTATTTCAGGATGTTTTCCATACACAGAATAGTTTTTGACAACTGAACAAGTCCTTATGGTTTCTTGTGGTAAGCCCGATCTTTCGGGAAGCCCCATAACGAGAAGTCACATGGGGTGAGATCAGGTGAGCAATAGATCAAGCTATTGAAAAACAGTGGCTGACAACCCTTACGTTGGTGAAGTTCTGGGATCACAAAACATGTCTCTCTCATTTTATCTGATTCATCTTTTTCATGCTGGTGTTAATCTCGCGAGGTTGCAATCTTGCATCAGCACCACCAGTGAGCGATTTTTTGTACTATTTTTGTTTATGTATTCAATGGCGAACGCATCTTCTGCATTCTTCGATTGTCAATTCACTGTTCGATTGTCTGCATTTATCGAATTTCGTGTCTTATGCGCCAGTAGAACGCCCTCGGCAACCCTCTGAGTTGGGAAAGTTTAATTTTGATAACTCTGTGCTATTGTCTAATTATCAGGAGCAATGAATTTCTTTGCAAGTTGTATATATGTCGCCTTTTAAAATTTGTTTAACTGGATGATGCTAATTAATATACAGTGTTTTACTGCAAAATACAGGGTGAATCAAAAGTCCGTACCCTCCTTCTAACTTGGATGCAAATGTAGTTATGCAAATTCCATTAAAGGGGCCGGCCAGGTGGCCGAGAGGGCTAGGGCGTAGGCTTTCTAGTTCTCGAATCCGCCTGGTCGTGGGTTCGAATCCCGTCGTGGGCATGGATGTTTGTGTTTGTCCCGGGCTGCGTAAAAATATAACTTGTGTAAAAGGCGCAAAATGACCTTAGTAGTCGACGCCAAAAATTCTAATAAACCAACCAACCATTAAAGGGAGTGCCGAAGAAGTTGAGTGTGCTCTTTCTCATAGTGGAACTTACAGTGTTGTCAAAATCCAAAATAGGACATATGCAAATCGTATCTAATAAACCGTAGAAGATACGTAAAAAATTTTTGGCTCTATTCTATTATTGTTTGTCTTTACATTCAAGAAGGTGTTCAATGTGACGTCCACCTGCACCATAATAATTCTGCACGGCATTTCAACGATGCAATTACATGTGACTGATGTTATTGCTATTGTTACAGAGATTGCAATGAGGTTTGTAGTTGATCCGTTCCTCGGATTTAAAATTTTTTGTTTTTTGCTTATTTGATGCCTTTTTGCAATAGTTTTTTCTGTATGGGTGTCTATCTTGTTTGGTTTAGTAGATACGCTTTGCTTATGTCCTAATTTGCATTTACAATTTCATGCATGGTGCTAGCATTCAAGTCACCCGCCATTATACTGGAATAGATCCGGACAGCAGCTCGTTAAGCTGGCATGGGCTAAGCTTGTGCTTTGGTGAGTTATACACGTAGTCCAAAAAGTCTTGGCAGATATATCAAAGCCGCCAGGTAGGCGACATCTGATGGGTGTGGTTCATAGGTAATAGGGGGAGGGGATTCATTCCCGCACTCAAATTTGACTTTAACCTCCAAATTTAAGATCATCCATTTGCTAACTCGAAAACTATTAAAGATAGAGAAAAATTTCCAATTGTTACCCTAAAGAGCAACACCACATTAGTCTAAAACAATTTTTAATAACATCTTCCTCTTGAAAGATTTTGAGAAAATGGGCGAGAAATAGTCACGTAAGGTCAGGTTAAGCTGTCCAGGTTGGCTGAGGTTTCTAACACATTTGAATTGGAATGAAGCACACCGTTGGGAAAGCTCATTAAGTGATTGGGCTTAAGTGACTCTTTCTCGCCCATTTTCTCAATTAAAAATTGTTTTTAGAATAATGTGATGTTGCTCTACATGGTAGCAATTGGAAATTTTTTCTATCTTTAATAATTTTCGAGTTAGCAAAGGATGGCCTTAAATTTGGGGGTCAAAGTCAAATTTGAGTGTGCCAACAAATCCCCCTCCCCCATTACCTATGAACCACACTCATCAGATCTCGCCTACCTGGCAGCTTTGAGATATCTGCCATGTTACCAGACTTTTTGGCATCCTGTATAATGAGATGAACTTAATTTCATCTGCGTTAGCATTATTTTTAATAGTGGAAACTGCCTCCATTCCTACATACAGTGGTTGGGAGTGATAGTCTCACATTGATCAATGCCATCCTTGACAATGATTGCTGCTCCACCAAACGCATGTGGCATTATTACCCAGAGGCTGATCCTTGCGACATATATTGTAACCAGGGAATTTGAAAACTTGCGTTGATTTCAGGTACGTCTCGCATACGAAGGCGATGTAGACTTTCCAATTTATAAGAAAATTATATAATTCAATGCGCTTGCGAGCAATTCCCCTTGCATTCCATAGATTGCAGCGAAGTTTCCCTTGATTAATGGTCCTATATAGGTGTCTATCCAAGATTATTGGTTAGATTTGTGAGACGCAATTTGTGGCACTACTTTTCCACTTTCCTTGTATAGGTTCAGCCAGTTTCCCAAAGTCCTTTAAATACTGCGCTGTTGGTTTGGATCAACTATACTTGTCATTGGTGCTGTATGCGACCGAAGCATAGGTTTTTCTTTCTAGCACTTTGTTGCTTTTGAGGCTTTTTACATGGAGGTATTTAGGACACTTTGTATAACTAAATGTCTGCTGATCATCTTAGCAGATATATTTAGGGGGTCTTTGTTCTTAACATTGGTACAGTCCCTCGATTGGTGGTTGCCAGCACACTTATTACATCGAAGCGTTTCTGTACAACCTCGAGAGACGTGACCAAAACATAAACAATTATAACACTGCAAAGGCTTTTTGTTACCACTAAATATTTCTACAATAACAGCTAGAGGACCAACACGTTTTAAATCTATAAAAGGGCTTATTATGTTCAATATTCTGAAGGATACCCAAAACCATTGGCGCTTCGACTGAGCCATTAGCTTTTTTAAGCCTGATTGTTTTCTGCGGAAAATAATTAGAAAAGCTACTCGTTGGAATACGATCAAATTTTAACAGTATACAGAGTTTTATGTACCCTATTATTCCTCCAAAATTCATTATGCTAGGCGTTGCAGAACCTGAGTTATTAACTTGTTGATCTTAGTGGCAGCATTTTTATTTGTGTTCATATCTCAGTTAGCGTTCAAATTCGGAACCACAATGGATTAAAATAAATATTCATTCCGGTCACGACTGTCATTGCTTACAGTTATACACACTTTTTCAGAATCACTCTGTATATACACCCAATCCTCTGATGACATGTCATTTATTAATTCACATATTTAGTGCCTTTTGCGGTTATTTAGTGCTGACATCTCAAATAGGAGGTGGTCACCTTAATCTGATTCGACTATTTAGTAGTACAAAGCATTTCAGTTTCATTCACGTAAACATCAATTAATTTTAATAATATTAAGAAAGTGCAAATCAAATGCAGATAGCAAAATTAAAAAGAAATTAAAGAATTTTTAGGCAAGTGTATCAGAATTTCTAATGGCATATACAGGGTGACAATAATTGAAATATATGAAATAAAAAATCAAATTTTGAGAAACTACTGAGTTCAAAAATTTTGTTCAAATGTTAAAAATAACTACAGATATTTGGGTTTAATTTATGACATGTTCGATATGCTTGCCATCAATGGCTATGATGTGGCACAAATGAAGAGCTAAATTCTGCAAAATTCGCTAAATTGTCGAGACATGGATGCTTTCGATGACCTCTTGAATGGCTGTTTT
Organism: Rhysida immarginata; assembly: GCA_023313115.1. Classification (NCBI taxonomy): domain Eukaryota; kingdom Metazoa; phylum Arthropoda; class Chilopoda; order Scolopendromorpha; family Scolopendridae; genus Rhysida; species Rhysida immarginata. The sequence continues at coordinate 41,647 of JAHWFO010024988.1, forward strand.
GAGCTCAGCGATGGTTCCGGGGTTATTTACGTAAATTTTGTCATTAATATTGCCCACAAAAATGAGTCACAATACGAGTGCGCATGCTTAAAAAATCCCAACATGCCCTGCATTCAACCGCCAAGTTTCAACAAAATCTCGCCAATTGTTCAAAAGTTCTCAATTTTTTTTTTCATATACCTTAATAATTGTCACCCTATATCAACTTACAATCATTTTATTAGATGATGGAATTTCAGAATAGGCTGTAGTTTCCCAAAGTGTAGTGATATTCATGTTCTTTAGTAGAAGTAAATCTAAGTGATTAATATCACAGGCGTTTTTGATTTTCTTTTTCTTTTTGTACTGATTAATTTTCCTTACCAATTTGTTTGAATGTCCACATATTATTATATCTGGAAATGTCATGCTTGCATTCTCTTGCAACGTGACAATAACAGCTTGAGGATACTTATAATAATAATTAATTTGTATTCCGACTAAAACCAAACTTAACACCCATAAAATTTTGGAAATATAATTCTTCATTGAAGCTCCCGTATCTTGAATGGGTTCAGATGAGTAAGATTTTCTCTTCATTTCCCTACGAATGATTGTTTTAAATGGATGTAATGGTTTTTTGGAACTAAACCTATTCCATAATGTTTTCAGCAAAATCAATGATTCTATGAAGGATAACAAACAGAGCCCTGTACAAAGGCCCATATTTCCTCCTATATCACACAGAAGTGAAACAAAATCATACGAGATTTTTTCCACAATTCTTATATGGTACTTGCTTATATAATAATTTACAAATGTATATTCATTAGGATGCGACTTTGTTGTGAACATTTGTCCATACTGTAGTGCAAATAAACACTTCCGTTTACAGTTACAATTAACAGTTGGATTTAGATGAACATATATTTTGAAGGCATTCATGTACAAATCTTTAGTGTCCCGTGATAACGGACAATAAGGCAATTCCTTTACTTCTTTGAAAAACGGGAACCTAAAATAAGTGTGGAAATAAAAAGAAAAGATTATAAGGTATATAGTGTAATAAGAAATGCATAACTTTCGAGAAAATTATGAACAAACGCTGGTGAATTGCAAGAAAATTTTCAGATATGGGTGCTTTATTGACTATACATGAAATAGTTATACAATATGAGGTGTGTCCAAAATATATATGTGTGTTCCTCTTATCGGGGAAACACGAAATGATAATACATGTGTGCCTATTTATTATAACTTTTACATAATTTTTGATACTATATCCGAATGTGAAGTTAAAATCAAAAAATTCGAAAAAATTGGCAACAGAATAACCGATTTCTTGAATATAGTAACGATGTGTCATGCCATCGGAGTTAAACAATTTCCCGAGTACGAAACTGAGATGGCATGAAATTTCTGTATCGAAGCAACGCCTGCTTCGGAGTGAAGCTCTTCTTTTTTGTTGAAGAAAGATTTGGCCAGGGCAAAGTCGAAAGCTCCAGCGAAATCTATGATTTGTTCACCTTCTTGGTTCAATTCTCCAAAACTATGCCCTTCATGGATTCCTTCTATGCCTCTGTTATTGGCTCCAATGTCGGCTCCAGATCAGAGTCGACTGCTGCAAGGAGAGAAGAGGGATTCGGTTCAGCGATTGGAGGGGATAATTGCATAGCAATTAAGGCAGCCTCTGAAGCAAGTAAAAAGGCGAGGACGATAGAACTCGAGAGAGAGAGAGAGAAAACTTCCGATACGTCCAGATAGAAGTGACGAGCTCGGCTCACGAGCAATGCTGCAGATCGACAAGGAAGGATGCTTGCCATGGGACAAATGGAGCTTCATAACATGCTGAATACAGAACTTTATAAACCCAATGTTGTGTGGTAGAACTGTGTCAAAGGAAACTGCTTGTGAAGTGAATGCCCGAGTTTCCTCAACAAAGACGATATGATTTCCTCAGTAGGCAAGCCAGACGGCCCTCTATGTAATAGGACGATTGTGCCAGTGAAAGAAGAGAACTTTAGACGTCAACAGCATTCATATTGCTATTTAAGAAGACAACCTAAACAAGATAGCAAGTTTCGAACTTGCTTTCATAATTGCCCAAAAAAGGGTAAAACTGGGGTGCTGCATTTATTAATAAATTTTAAAAAGAAAGTACTACATTATAAAATAAACACGCCACCACATTTTTACCCGATTTTTTTATATTTCTAATTTTTCTGCACTTTTTAAGATGAGAGTGTGTGCTTTAAAAGTTTTTTATTAGGAACTTTAAAAAGCTATTTATAAAAGCTACCACACATAAAAGCTACTTATAAGTATGTGCCCTTGCTCTGTATGTTTATCCATCCAACCGTCCGCCTTTTGCACGATAACTTGAAAACGGATTAACTTTTTCAAATTCTGTTTTCAGAAATGTGACCATCAAAGTCTTAGCTCGGCCGTATCAATTTTTCAGAATTTTTCGTGGACACCTTCAAGTCGAATTCACGTGCTAAAACAGTGAGTGTAAAGAATTCAAAGATACTGGCATGTCATATAACAATCGATTTGTCAAGAAGGAATATTGTTACTTTCTATTCATCTTTTAAGCATTACTGACATCGGCGCACGCACGTGAAATCGCTCTGTCGACGCAAGATTGCTCAGGTGCTCATATTCTATAAGCTTATTAAGTGGCAGAAAAATGGAGCTGCTTATTGGTTTTATTTTACACACCCTACATCATTTCTACATTTTTTGAGGTAGAAGGTCGAAATTCGGAATGTAGCTTAATATGGGCATGCGCACCTTCACTATTTAGTTTGGTTTTGATTAGCCCACTAAGATCGGAGTTTTAGGGGTGAAAATTAAAGAGTACCAAAAGGCCTAGGTGTATATATGCATATAAAGGAGTGAAATTTGGTATGCAGATTCCTATAAGCAAGATCTCCATTATATGAAGATTCTTTTTCCCAAGGTATCCATGCCTTCCCGACTCGATGGCGGAATGCATCGAAAAGATGTGGGCCACATTGAAAAATAGTGTACCAACTCTGTCTGTAATAAAGGAGCTGTAAAAAATGTTTCCGGTTTTCATTTGACTGACCCTCGTAAGTAGAATAAGAATGGAGCTACTTATTGGTTTTATAAAGTCAGACCGTCCCCTTCATAATTTCTACATTTTTTTGAGGTAGAAGGTTGAAATTCGGAATGTAGCTTACTATGGGCATATCCATCTGCACTATTTAGTTTGGTTTTGTTTGGTATACAGGGTCGGAATTACAGGGTTCAGAGAGGGCAACATATCTATGTGCTATTTAGGTACGTAATGGCGTAAAATCCAGTATCCAGATTCCTCTAGACAAGATCTACATTACTATGAAGTTTAGGCCCACTTGTTCCAGTGGGATCGGATTTGCGGTGGTCCTTAGAACTATGGCAACACACGGCATGTGATATATCATACGTTCGGAAAAGATGAGAAAGGAAAGAAGATACAGTTTTTTTTTTTTGACATTTTTTAATATTACGTTCGAGAAATCAATTTATTGATTTTAAAAAAAAACTTGGTGAGAGGTAAAAAGTGCAGATGAAGGGGTAAAAATAGATGACTTGCCTTGTCCCACTCGTGAGGCGGCAGGAGGGAGATTAATTTCTTTTTAATAAACGTATAAATGTATTTCTGCTTCACTGCTAAAGCTCCTCCTTGGAATGTTTACAAGATTTTATTTTATATATTTTTCCTCGGGCACCCGGGCGATATGCTGCACTTGGCTTCGTGCGTCTCTGCGTGCGGTAGATAATTGAAGTAGTGATTAGAAAGCTTTGTTTAATAGATTTAATGGTTTAACTGATTCTATTAATTCCCCTTCAATCTTCCATTAATTATAGAAGACCATCATGGTTTCACTAAACCACGTACCTTATTAGGTCGCCATTTTTGTTTATGGTGACACCCACAACTGTCCACATCAATTTATCTGGAGTGATCATCTTTAAAATGACGCTTCAGATCTAAGTTTAAATATTTCACCTCCTACTGGTTTGTTACCTCATTCTGAAAACGACATGATTCCACTGCTAGGATTCAAAATATGTCTGAAGTTATACTGTTAATTTAATTCTTTTGAACATTAATGATTTCTTTCGAATTCAATTATATTATTATAATCTATTTAATTCGTTATTCATTAAAACTTGTTTTCAATTCAATCGCAACTCCTCATTACTCTCTTTCTCTTGACATTTAAAGCACTCTGATACACGCATTAAGTAAAAATACGTGACACGATAGTTTAATTAACGTCGTTCTGGCAATGCAGTACTGAGTAATGGTTGTTGTATCGTCCCGTTCCAATTACATGAAAGACTGTCCTCGCGGAAACAGGCCTTTCAATAGCATTGTATTGTTCTGCTGTTTGCCAATTAGATTACGTCTCATTAAGTTGATAGAGGCTTTATAATGCATAACTAGGAACACAAAAGAATTCCGACCGGTTTTACACCTGGCTTTATCAAAGACTGCCTCCTGAACGTTTACGAAAGACCGGCATTAACCTGCCTCCTGAACGTTTTACGAATGCGGCAGTTTCATTATTACTTTGCTCCATGTCTCCAAGCTTCAATAATAATTCTAATTTTAGAGTGTGTCAAAACGCATTGTTTACTCATGTCTTCACAAACAAATCGCTTCTAATACTATGATAGTATTGTAAGCACTAAGCTTTCCTTTTTATATCAATCTTACCCTCTAGCGACAACAGCATGATGCTATGGCTAATTTCCTTTAAACTGTCAGGTGGTCTCAATAAATTGGCTCTCAGTATACAGGGTGTCCGGAAATAAATGGTAAATATTCATACACGTGAGAGAACATGTATAAAGAAGCATTTTTATTCCTATGAACATGGTGTCGCAAGCCAAACCCCACAGAGATACAGGAGAATTAATGTATGTTGCGCTGCCTGATTGTTGGCGTCCTGCGAGCGACTAGGCGTCCTGTCCACATTGGAACCTACAGACCTGTTCGAAAGTGTTGATGTAATGGAATAAAATCAAGTCACATCACATAACATTAAACTAAGTAGAAATAAACAAATAAGACACCCTACAAACGCTGTAGGCTCTTAAGGGGAGACACTCACAAGAAAATCGCAATTTTCGTCCAAAAAATGGAATTTTTTTTTTTTTTAGAAATCGAAACTTAAGTATGTCTGTAATACGTATCCGGTTTAAAATAAAACATTAATTGATAAGAAACATGTAAAAAAAAAATCATTTTAAACACCTATTTGCTGATTTTATATGTCAAATTTGGCGATTTTCGAACAGCTCCAGCGTGGCTTCTAATTCACTTATCCAGAAAATTTTTTTTGTCGTGTACAGCATTCAATTCACTAAATGGCAATATGTTTAGATTTCTTGTCAACAAATGTCAGCATTTGTATACTAGGCGGTCGCGGCTGGCTTGGCCGCTTCGCTGATTGGTTGATTTAAAGACCCTGATAGCTGGTCAATGATTTCTACTTCAGCTGGTAAAAAACGTCGAATTATAAACGTTAAAAATAAACGAAATTTTTAAAAAATGTATAGAGATACTTTAAAAAAAATTTAATTAAAATCAATTTTCATTAAATTTTATATTTTTAATTTCGTTTATACAATTTTAAATATATTTTTTTTACATTCTTTTTGGAGAATACATCAGTAATTTAGGAAGGATTTATATTTTAAGTTTTCTATAAAGAAAAGTTTCAAGGAATTTTTTTCAAATTATTTATTTAATATATTTGAATTTTTAAAAGAAAAAAAAGTACAGAAGTTTTTTAAAGGGGATATTGATTTTGACATAAACTTTTTTTTACGTTTGGGGAGAAATATTTCTTATTTTCATGATTCTCCATAAAATCAAATTTATTCACAAAATTTGAACAAAATCCCAAATAACAAAACATAAAAAATAAAATCGATAAAGTAGTAGATGGATTAGTCACATTTGTTAACAGGGAAAGGGTGGGAGTTTTTAAAATCAATTTTTTATGTTTTGTTATTAATATAGTTGGGGGGGGGGGTTCAAATTTTGTAAATAAGTTTGATTTTATGGAGAATCATGTCATTAGGAAATATTTTTTAAACATTAGTAATGATTACCAATTAATTTTAAAAGTTGGGCTAGAAAATTGTATTGTAAAAAAAAACTTTCTCCAGTGAATCAAATTTAAAATTTTAATTTTAACATTTGAAAAACCCGACACAAGAATTATAACATAAAATATCATTAATTTACAAAAAAAAAAAAAAAATTAAAATTTGAAAGAACAAGGAATGTAAAAAGCATTTTTTTTTTAATGTATGATTCTCCCTTTCAAACACTATATGTTTTATAGTGTCGGGTACATTCGAAAACGTTCAAGCAAGAAAAGATTAAGGGGGCGGGGAGGTTCTTCATCATTTGATCAATCCCTTCATCTGGTTCAAGTTATTTTTATTTTTAATGTACAAATCATATGTTCGGATTATTAAATGGTTTTATGTTTCTGGCATTTCATCAGTGTTTTATTGGAAGAATGTTTTTCGGACACTTTATTCAAAATTTCTCAAGACTTCATAGTTCCAAATTCAAAATTAAATTCATTTGGATGTCTTCATTACTTAATATTAAATAAAATTTATCAGGACTTCTTCATTCCATTTTCTGCAAGGAGGGTCACTCTTCAAAAGCAACAGACTCCTTTAATGAAATGTTTTCTAAGAGTTTTTGAATATTGGACGGGACTCAGGATCTGAACACACATGGATTATGTTATCATTGTAATAGTCTTTCAATATTTATTATTTTTAGAATTTTAAGTCCACATTGTCATTTTTTTTGTCCGGTTTAGTAATTATATATTTTTTCATGTTGGCTTTTTTTTTAGGGAGGGGAGGACGTTCTTTTAAATTTTAATTTTTTTTTGTAAATTTATGATTTTTTATGTTATAATTTTTGTGTTGGGTTTTTCAAATGTTAAAATAAAAATTTTAAATTAGATTCGCTGGAGAAAGGTTTTGTTACAATTGATTATTTTTTTTCTTTTTACAGCCTTTTCACATGTGAAAAAGTACATTACAGCATCTAAAAGTAATCATTTAATATTTTTTCACATTATTTTATAGCAGATACAGTGTTAAACTGAACATAATGTACGTTTCTCAGATATTCGTACAAATCTTTTCTAAATTCAAAACTATGGTCGCAGATTTCGCAAGCCATGAGCTGCATCAACCAATCGGCGTAGCCGGCCAAGCCAGGCGTGACCGCCTAGTCTCTAACTGCAACTCTGTTTTGCTCTATTCACTGTGCACATTCCCTCCGATTTACTGCATGCAACTGCAAATCCAATGGGGAGGTGATCATCAGAAGGAATGGCTAAAAACTTCTCTATGTTGCTTGAATTTTAGTTGCTTGTTTGCTGCATTTTAGAATTACTTTCCCCACGAAGTTTTGTCAATGGCACCAACCAAATTTACTTCAAAAAATAAATTTGGAACAAAGAAGTCGAAGAAAGCACATCAGCTTGCTTTGGCTCGTGAAAGCAAGAAAATAAAACAACAATCTCTCTCCACCGAAGGTGAGCAGCAGCAAATCGCACCCACTCCAAGTACATCTACAACAAGTGAACGAAAACTTACTGCCTTTCCAATACCTGTTGATGACAAAATACCTGTTGAGGACATAACAAGTAAGCCGGATTACATTATTTTCTCCACACAAAAACTATCAGAACTAATATGCAGCCTGATGTGCCCAATTTGCCAGGAAAATGAGGTTGTGTTAGATTGCACAAATGAACCTTCAATTGTGAAGCTGTTCTCTCTAAAATACAGATACTGCGGGATAATTTCAAAACAATGGAATTCACCCAAAAATGACAAAAACAATTATGATTTGATGGAAAGAATGACAACAGCATTCATTGACATTGGAAGCGGGGAGAAAATGTGCATTTATGTAGGAATGAATAAAATCAGCTCTGCATCTTTTACACGTTATTCAAAAAATGTCTGTGAAGTGTTTGTTCAAGCAACAGAACACATTTTGAAAGAAAGTGCAGATGTGGTTCGAAGTGTGTATAAAGATATGGGTGAAGGTGGTGATGATGAAAATATAAACATTAGCGTTTCATTTGATGGATCATGGATGAAGCGAGGCCACACTTCCAAGTTTGGAGTAGCTGCAGTTGTAGAACTGATCAGAGGTCTTGTAATAGATTATGAAGTAAAGTGTAAATATTGCCATACTTGTGAAGTTACACAAGCTGAATTAGGAAAAGATACTGCTGAATTTCATTTCTGGTACGAAGGTCACAAGAAATACTGTGATATAAATTTTGAAGGGCCTTCTGGAAACATGGAAGCAGAACCAGCATTGTCCATATGGAAGCGATCCATAAAGAAACATAACTTTCGATATACAACCATTCTTTGCGATGGTGATGCTAAAACTTATCATCTGCTGAATGAGAGCAATATCTATGGGAATGTGAAGATTGAAAAGGAAGAATGCATAAATCATGTCAACAAGAGATTGGGAACGGCACTGAGAAAAATTCGTGCGGAGCTGAAGACCAAAAAAATTACTGTTGGAGGAACAGGATACGGTAAACTCACCGATAAAACTATAGATAAATTGACAAAGTTTTATGGAAATGCAGTACGGGCCAATAATCAATCAGTTGAAGCTATGAGAGCTGGTATTATGGCAACCTTTTTCCATTGCATTTCTAGTGATAACGAACCTCTCCATCATCGATGTCCACAGGGTGAAAACAGTTGGTGTTTTTTCAATAGCGCAAAGGCTAAAAATCAGGTACCAACATCACATCGTCAGTCATTAGGAACACCACTTGACCGCACAATTGGGCTGAAGTATGTGCTTCCCATATATAAAAGACTAACCGAAGAAACACTATTGCAACGATGTCTAAAAGGTAAAACTCAAAATGCGAATGAGTCGTTGCACTCCACAATATGGAAAAAGTGCCCCAAAACATCATTCTTGAAAAAACAGCGTGTTGAAGGATGCGTCGCTATAGCTGTTGCAGAATTCAACAAAGGAGCAAAAGCAAAACTACAAATTTTGGAAACTATGCAAGTGAATTATAGCCCTCTGGTAAAGAAAATGGTAGATGAAGTTGATAAAAGAAGAATCAACAAAAGCAAGTTGGCAGCACTACGCAAAGAAGATTCACGCGTACTGAAGCGTAAAGCAGCTAAAGCAACTGCTGAAGCTAAAATAAATAAAAAATACAAAAAAACTTACTCAAGCGGTTCATTTTAAAAATGGTTTTTAAAAAATATATTAAAATTTGTTTCAATTTAAAGGAAAATCCAATAATTAATAAAAAATTTGAAAAAAACAGTTTTTCTCTAACTTTTGTTTTCATGTGATCATACACTTTTAGAATTCAGTTATTAAAAAAAGTTTATGTTTAAAAATGATCAAAAAATTACTACATACACTTGTTAAGTTGGAGGATGCAATAATAGAGAGATATTTTGGATTCTAAAAATATTTTATTTGTTAAAAATTTAGAAATTTTGGAAAAAGCACTTTTTTGCCCCAAAAAATGAGATTGTTTTTCATTATTTTTTCTACACATTACTAAAAAGTTCTGCACAATTATCTTTCTATAGTTGTATAGAGTGAGAACATAGTTTCAATTCTACAAATTTTAAAAATTGTATATATAATAAAAAAAAGTTATATAATTTCTAATATACCACTTTTGAGAATCATAATTGTGAATTTTGAGACCACAAATTAAAATTTTGTAACGAAATTTGGGGAATCTACCTTGTATAATAAGCACTAACATTATGTGAAGGTTGAATAAATTTGGGCGCATAGTTAAAGATTTCGGATTTTCGTGAGTGTCTCCCCCTAAGGTAACATCTTGACGTAGACTATGAGCAATGCACATCAATGCGTAGATACAAGCGGTGGGTAAAAATAAATGTGAACAAAACAGACGCCACACAAATCTCTATTGCGTATCAAGACTCACAGCTGGTGTTCAAAGGTTCGGCCATGTGTTTGCACGCACAGGTTACAGCGCCGTAGTAGCGACTCCCGTGCCTGACGTAGTACATTCGGTTGTTCGCGGATTGTTTCACCTGCCACAGCAATGCGAGCGACCAAATTATCAACGGATGGAACAGGTGCTTCGTACACTAGTGACTTCATGTAGCCCCACAAAAAAAAAATCCATTGGGGATAGGTCAGGTGACCGTGATCGAGAGAAGAGAGACAGTGAGCAAGTGCAACATACTTTAATCCCCCTGTATATCTGTGGGGGTTGGCTTGCGACACCATGTTCATAGGAATAAAAATGCTTTTTTATACATGTTCTCTCACGTGTATGAATATTTACCATTTATTTCCGGACACCGTGTATAATTACATAACTAAAAACATTTTCCCGCGATAGTTATATTTAAAAATAAATTAACAAAACTAAGAATATGTCAATGTTCTAAGTTTTGCCAAATCATTTCAGTGATTTCGGTGACAGATCTTCGCACGTGTTTTTCTCGTTTATGTCTTTGAGAGTACTGAAAGGCGTAACAGTGATGAGAAAAATAAGGGAAAATTTGACCGGTCCCCACGTGCCTTTCATATGGAAAAATTTAATTTTCATTTGTACAAAAATAATGTGTTTTGGAACGATTTTGACGGTGCTGCCATGTGCATTAAAAGCATGTTAAGAAAGACTCTAGCAGCAGAAAATGATAGACATAAGTGTTGCAAATGGCGAAAGGGTTGAAATGATCACGCGAACGTGTGTAGAAAAAGGTTTGCATAAGGTTTGCGGATGCCCAATTGAAGTGCGGAAAAATTTTGGGAATATTTCAAAGATTTTTCCGTGATGTTATCGAATATAAAATGAAGTGCAATATTATTTTTATAATGCAAAATGTTCATTATGAAAAGTGGTATAAGTGTCGAGCATATGAAAATGTAAAACACATGAAAATTTCAGCCATTTTATTTTTTATGGCATTTGGGATACAACTTAAAAAGTTATTTTAAGCCCCCTTAATATAGGGTGGTTATAAAATATGTTCGCCTACTCAGAGCCCTCTAGAACCCAATCTAATGAACCGATTGGGATACAAATTGAAATGTAGTCTATTCAGACCATGGGGGAGAGAATTCCGGAAAGAAAAAAAATAGTGCAAATTTTCATATGTGGTTCTGTGGAATGACAAATGGAAATTTCAAAACTAGTGTTATTGTTTTAAACAAGCAGGCAAGGTTTTTGTTTTTTGCTTGCCAGCAGATCGCTGCGCCTGACAGTTTGAAGAAGTATCCTGTAAAGGAAAGTCTGTCATCTGCTTCGCCAGCCCAGTCTGCATTTAAGGGGTGACTCGTTTTTGTGAACTTTAGGAAATGAAGGACTCGCTTGCTGGCTGCGACGTGTTCTCGTCCAAACTTGGCGTTAAACTGGCTCAACATGCTGAGAGATTATGCTATGTCTGGCCACATGAACATGGTTAAATACATAAGCGATCCGACTAGCTCTTGGTACGGGAAGTTGGCGTTTCTTCATTATTTGTCGATCTCTTCAGTTTGGCATTGGCGTCAAGTAGAGTTGCTATGAGCTTGCAGTCTTCCATGTTTAATTGCCCTAATACATGTATTACATATTTCCGTTGACTCATGGTAATGATGCTAATCTCCGAGTTTTGAGTGAACTCAACTCTCAGACAGTAATTGATAGGCCCGAGATCCTTCATCCAGAATTCGTTGGAGAGACTTGATGGTAGCCAACTATCTCTTGACTTCTGTGTGGCTAATCAAACAAAAACTTTGCCTGCTTGTTTAAAACAATAAAACTAGTTTAAAAAACTCCACTTGTCATTCCACAGCGCCACATTTTTACCTGGTGGTGAAAATTGGCACTAATTTTTTTTTCTTTCTGGAATTCTCTCCCCCATGATGATTAGATCATCGACATAGATACCTATGATCGCAATGTGGCCTTTTTTATGCTTAAAATAAATACATGGCTTGCTCTTTAGTGGCTTCATTGCTATCTTTCTGAGTGCTTGGTCAAGTTTGAGGTACCATAACGACCTGACTGTTTTAAGCCATATAAGGATTTCTTCAGCAAAAGAAGCTCGTACTTGTGGTTACCAAATAGAGCGTTAAAAGACTCCAGCTTCTCCATGAAGATTTTATCTGTTAAGTCGTCTTGGTTCTGGCTCTGGTTCTCTCTAACGTTTCTAAGTCTGCTTCTCACCCCAATCCTTATAAGTGACGGCCTTCCAGGGGCTCGTTTCGGAGAGATTGGTTGAGGTGCAGCATCAAGTTCATCAGCTTCCCGGTTTTGATCGTCGTCATCGACTGGCAGTTATTCTTAATTTATATCCTGTGATGATACTCCTGCACATGGCTTGAACTCAAACAGGTTATCTTCCTGATCATCAGTTGATGTGGTGCTTGGTGTTATACTTTCAATGAATTTGACATCACTTGATACAATGATCTTTCAAGTTTGGAGATTCCATAATATGTACGCCTTGGCTTCGGTGGTATAGCCAATGAGGATACACTCTTCAGACTTCGCACTGAACTTGGAATTTGAACCATCCTTCAGCAGTGCATAGGCTTTTGGCCCAAAAATTCTGAGGTGATCGATGTTTGCTGGCTGTCCGCGCCACAGATTGTCCTAAGGGCTGTACAACGGTTTCTAATATAATTAGCTGCATTGATTGCTTCAGCTCAAAGTGGGTGTGATATTTGGACTGAAGTAACATGTACCTGGCCATCTCGACTAAAGTGTGATTCCAATATTCAGCCACTCCATTTTGTTGAGGAGTATAGGGGAACCTTCAGATTTTACCTAATACCACTCTCCACAAGGAATCGCTCAAAATAATTTTGTTTGACATACTCTAGGCCGTTGTTGCTTCGTAATACCTCGGCCATCGCCTTGAACTTTTTGAAGGCTGCAAACGCTTCTGACTTCTGGGATAGGAAGTAGATTTCCTAACACTTCGACATGTCATCGTTGAATGTTACAAAGTACCTTGCCACTCTTATTGATGTATGGTGAATTTGGTCCACATGGATAAGGTCAAGCCGCCTGGAGCTCCAGGTATCACTCCATTTCGGGAATGGTATTCGAGTATGCATTCCTCGAATGCAGACTCCACATGTTGGTAGAGCATCATTGGGGTCGAGGACTGGACTTCTAATGAATCCATTGGCCACATTCAACTTCAAATCACACATGTTGACGTGGCCCAGGCATTTATGCTGTAATGATCGATGGATAGCATCGTTTTTCAACGATATGCTCCTCACGCTACACGTGTACGAAGCACAAGTCTGCTTCTCTTGCTGCCTTGACAATTGACAATGAACTTGTTCATGTCATTTAGGACTTTATCATTATGCCTGTTGAGAGCGACAGTGTAACCCTTGATCGCCATTACCAATCGTTATGCCTTTTGTTATAGGGACTTTTAGTTGCAAGCAAAATGGTATAAAAATAAAATGGCGGAAATTTTCATATTTTTTCCAACTTTCTTACTTATGCCTCTATTTCGAACACTTTTACATAATAAACAATTCATAATAAACTATATGTATTCAAAGGCATAAGAAATAAAATCACGGAAAAATCTTTGAAATTTTCACAAAATTTTCCTCACTTAACCTCACTTGGGCATTCACAAACCTGATGCCAATTTTTGTATCAGTGTTTAATGCATTGTATAGTTTTAATTGACAGATTCGAAAAATCTCGGAAAATTGTCTTTTTTCCTTACAAATTCACGTGGTCATTTCCACCCTTATGCCTATGGTTTTCCGCTGCTAGAGCCTTTTTAAACATTCTTTTAATGCAAATGGCAGCACCCTCAAAATCGTCCTAAAACACATTTTTTTTGCAAATGTAAATTAAATTTTCCATATAAAAGCCACGCGAGGACCGGTCATATTTTCATTTATTTTTGCCAAAACTTTTACACCTATCAATTCTCTCAGAGCCATAAACAAGAAAATTATATTATGAAATCTGCTGCCATCTCCTAGTGAATATAGAAAAAAATGACTGCTACCCTAAATGATAAAATATTAATGTATATTTTTTCATCTGCATCTGTTATAAAAGAAGACACGAGTACTTTATTAATTTAAATACAGCGAAGGAAAAATTTATTGAATTTTATAACTTACTTGCACGGCATTGAACGTCGCATTTCTTCTGCGAAACATTTATCGACGCATTCTCGATGCTTTTCTGCAGTTTCGCATGGGCTTCTGGTGAGATTAACAAATATGTACTGAAAAATAGATAAGTGCTATTCATCAAACATACAGAGGCAATAAAAAACTGAATTTTCGGGAAAATTTACAAGAAATATTAATCACTCTCTAGTCAATAGAATCCCACGCCTCTATTTCCTTGGCCAAAGAAAGATAGGGACAGACCAAAATTTCCCCTGCATGGCTCATAACGACGGCTTCCTAGATGGTGTCTGCCGTCTAAAAGGAGCATCTCGGCTACCTAATATATACTGAACGACAAATTTACTAGAGGCACTCCGCTAATACAGTAAAATCTCATTACAACGTATCTCATATTAACGTACATTTCAGAATAACGTACTAATTTTACATTCCCTTGGTTAAATTATCCCTTCAGTACAACGTACATCGTTCATATGTCTTGCTCTGGTCAATGCAGCCCATGCGAAAGTTGCAACTGGGCCAATTGGCTAATTAAGCCGAGTGTAACGTGTAAAAACAGAGTTGAATGTAACGCAGTGGAAAGATATGAATGGAACACGTTAGCAGGGTAAGGTTTAAAAAAATAAAGTTTATTATTGAGACAATTCAACAAAAACAAAGTAAAAAAAATGTCTAAGAATAAATATCTTAATAAATATAAATAAGTAACTTAAATTCTAGCTCAATAAAATTAAACGAAGGCTACCAAGAATATAACTTGGAAACGTAATCTGAGATAAAGAATGACAAACAAACTATAACTTAGCACAACAGTTACAATCCTGGTACATTACATTTTGGATAAACACAAAAGAATTCGTTACCTCATAAATCAATTAATTGTTTGCAAGATAACTCATACAAATACAGGCCGATTTAAGGCGCTAATAGATGTACACATAAATTATAAATGATCTGAAAATTTCAGACACGCAAACTTACTCATGTAATAAACCACAGACAACAAGATAAATATCAGAAGCTGATATAAATTTCTTGAGCCAAAAATTACGACTAGAATAAACTAAACCTAGTCAAGAAGTCTTAAATTACTTAAACTAATAAACAACTCAGTAAGTTGTTAACAAATTGGCAATATGCTTAAAGAGTAATACAATTCATCCATGGCACTTGACATGGCCTCTCAATTACAAATACGCCTAATTACGGGCGCTAAATTTTAACATTTCCGAAAAGCTTATTTAACTCGGAAAGTGGAACATGAGAATAAAATAAATATTAATGTCCAAGTCCGGAGATTTAAATTAGTCCAAGTCCATACAAATTAACTGAGTCTATCTCGGTAGAAGTCTAATCCGTGGATTCAGACATTTTAAATGGCGAGTACAGAGGAAGTTCACATATAGAGAATCCAAGCACATTACATAAAAATTCGTAGGATTACATTATTACAAGCACTACAACACACCTGGAATACTAAAACACTTAACGAATTCGTGAACGAACTTTCACTCAATAGAATACAACACTCATACTCATTTGCTAATAAACGCCGAACGAATGTTCGTCAGTAAGGCTGGTCTCTAAAATAGGGAGGAAATAAAACCATAGAACTGAGTTTAAATATGTACATTAATACAAACTGCTTATTAACCTTTTCCTCCTAAATATACGTCACAACAAAGGAAGGTAACCTTACACATAACTTTCCAAATTAGCAAATGGATTAGGAAATCCAACGGCTCTCCTTTACTTAACGTGAAAGATATGTGAATCCGTACTGGGACGATAGATAGGCATTTAGCCCGGCAGGAAAGAATCCTTTCACAGTCCTACGCCCGTCGCACTCCCTTCCATGCAAATCCATTAGTATAGCTGACCACGCACACGGGTTTGTGCACGTTAGCGAAAAGTAACTTACGGTTGCCGTTGCGGACACCGCAAGTGGACGATACAGCGTCAATCTCCCGGCTTCTATCCGTAAGCTCGAGCACGTTGATTCGTTCTCGTTACCGGAGTCGTACGCCAGTGGAAACGCCGCCTGCGGTGCTTCTCTGCCGAACCCGCCTTGCTTCAGCAAAGGATGCGGACGACTCGCCACGTCGTCGCCTCTATCCGGCTGAGGGTCCAGGGGCTTCCGTCCATCACGGGCGACTGTGTAGACTCCTTTCCTTTCCAGTGTCGAGGCAGTACTCTCCGGCTGTTTTCCTTCCGAAGTCCGGCTCGCTCTCTCTTCTACCGACGAATCCTCCCGCCAAGAAACCTTCGGCTTGACGTCACGGAGTTTCCTCTGATCTCCATTGGCTCTTGCGTGATGATGGTTGTGACGACACTGTCTGCCCCGCTCCTCCCCCGCCTTCGAACGGGTGAATATACGCGAGCGGTAATAACAGCCAGTGTCGCCGGAAATCACTTGAGGAATCGATTTCCGTGACACCGAGTTCACATTTTCATTGGTTGGCCAGTTTAGCATATATAAACACGGAAATCTCTGCATGTTCAATAAGAAACTGGACTGGGTGGACAACTACAAGTACCTGGGAGTTATCATTGACTCAAAACTCTCATGGAACCAGCATATGTCCTATGCTGTGAACAAAGCGAAGAGGGCTAAGTACAGTATCATAGCTCTTATGGGTCGCAACAGCGCCCTCAGCATTGACAACAAGCTTCTTCTGTACAAATCGATTATCCGGACCATACTCCTCTATGGCATGCCTGCGTGGGCGACTATCTGTAAAAGCAGATGGAGTGAACTACAGTCATTCCAGAATATTACCGTGAGGACCATTGCCCAGCTGGACAGAAGGACGGTGAAAAACCAATCCATCCACCTCGATTTAAACATGGGCCATATCGATAAGTTTAAACAGGATCTCCTTTTGATTATGATACAGAAGATGAAGGCTCACGACAATAAGCTTGTGAAAGGGATACTGGAGAACTCATGAATATGAACTGGCATACGAAGTATCGTAAACCGAGGCACGTTCTTGATATCAATTTTGAAGATATTAGCAACGTCTTTTTCCCAGACTACTGGAAGATGTGATAATCTTTTTTCTTCTTGTGTTTTTTAATTTCGTTTGTTTTTTGTTTCTGACAATCGTTAATCTTATTTTCTTTTTTGTAAAATATGGAAGACCGCTTGGGTTGGTTAGGCTTCTTGACTACCTCAGTGTATTTCATTTGGAGTTTATTCTGGTTGGATGAGCTTTGTGAAAGCGCTGCTTTCGTCCCATCCTAACGAATGTACACTTCACTGTTCGATTGTCGATTGTCGCATGCAACAGCTTTTGATGCTATAATTAAGGATAAGCTAGAGGTTATGCGCCAAGAAATGTGCACTAAATATGATAATTTACAAGGAAAAGTCGAGTCACTAAAAGGGAACATAACTGAAATCCACGATAAAATTGCTAATATGAATGCTGAAATATCTGCAGCACGTAATGAAGCCAACAAGAACTTTAATAAGTTGGAGCAGTTCCTCAAAGATCAATTCTCTGCTCTGTCAATGAAAGGTAATCAGCCTACTGGTGTAACTTCTGACTATCTAAGAGACTCTTGTGAAACAGAGAGTGTGAATCCTCAGCCTATGGAAATTATTCCCTCCGGCTTAGGGAGTAATGATAACGATAGCAAAGACCCGATTAGTACAAATCGCTAACGGCTATACAAAGATACGGATAAATAGATACCTGCAAAATCTAAAAAGGCTAAAAAAAGGTTGAAAATTGACAGCATTAAGGATGTTGTTGATATAAATCATACAATCGCTGTTGCTATTCGAGAAAGCAAGTCCGAACAGGGAAAAAATGTTGAAAAGCCAAATACCAAAAGCAGCTCCTATATTCCGCCAATCATAATACGTACTCACGGTCAGCCAATCAAGCAAATCCTGGGCGAGATTCAAAAGCATGTGGCGATTAACCTAATTACTGTACACACAGGC
>JAHWFO010024990.1:6031-51453 GCA_023313115.1 Rhysida immarginata
GTTTTTTATACAAATCTACAGTTTTATTCCGATCTTGATAAAATTTCGCATACATGACCTGTAAAGCATGAGGAAGGTCACTGTCTACCTCAGATTTCGGAAAAATAATAAATATCGATAAAAAATCGATATTCATGTTTATGGCAAGGCATATTAATGAGAAATATCTCATGACCAACAATGCAAGGCAAAGTTGGTACAACAATAGGTATCAACAATGGTATCAGCACGCAATTCACAAACACACTGCATGAACCAACAATATATATCTCATGACTAACAATGAAAGGAAAAGTTTGTGCAAGTGTAATTATCCCGGGCAACGCCGGGTACCTCTTCTAGTCTATCTATATATATAAAGAAGGATGTTTGTGGGTGGGTCTGTACGTTTTTTATACAAATCTACAGTTTTATTCCGATCTTGATAAAATTTCGCATACATGATCTTCAAAGCATGAGGAAGGTCACTGTCTACCTCAGATTTCGAAAAAATTATAATTATTGATAAAAAATCGATAATTAATGAGAAATATCTCATGAGAAATATCTCATGACCAACAATGCAAAACAAAGTTTTTGCAACAATAAGTATCAACAATGGCATCAGCACGCAATGCACAGACACTCTGCACGGAACAACAATATATATCTCATGACCAACAATGCAAAAAAAAGTTTGTGCAACAACAGGTATCAACAATGGTGTCAACACGCAATGCACCAACACTATGCAAGGATCAACAATATATGTCTCATGACCAACAATGCAAGGCAAAGTTTGTGCAATATAGAATTCAATGCATAGAATTCCTGTTATTCAGGCTTTTCTTAGAAAAGAGAATTCTTAGTACTTAAAAATTTCTTGAAAATCTTTAAAAATGATCAGTAACTGGAGATAATGAGTTAGCAGACTATTGAGAAAGAGTGAAGGACGATAGAGGAAGCATTCCTTTAGTTCCGTGCTGTATTGAGCAAATGGTAAGCAAGTAAATAGAAGCATCAGCGACCGCTAGACCACACAAA
Source organism: Rhysida immarginata (assembly GCA_023313115.1). Taxonomy (NCBI): domain Eukaryota; kingdom Metazoa; phylum Arthropoda; class Chilopoda; order Scolopendromorpha; family Scolopendridae; genus Rhysida; species Rhysida immarginata. The sequence continues at coordinate 7,055 of JAHWFO010024990.1, forward strand.
GTGATGAATGGCCAATTTTTGCTTCAAGACATCGAAAGAAGAAAGGAAATTGCAACAACATCAAGTGTACATCTAAAATACGATAACGTGAGTAAAAAATTATTTAGACGAGAAGGCATCCTTGGAGAGGTCCATCCATTGTGAGCCTTTAAAAAATTTTTTTTCGAAAAATCAAGTCCCGGTATATCACCTAGAATGGATTTTTTCAGTGAAGGAAATTCCTGTCTTTCGGATTTTTCTAAGAATGGATATCCCTTCGCTCTATATTGTAGTGATTGAGTTATTATTTAACCAATTTGGAGGTTTAATTTAGCCTTTTGAGGTTATTCTGTTTACCTCAAATTACCTACAAGCGATATTATCCCGGGCAACGCCGGGTCCTCTGCTAGTTTTATATGAAACGCTAAGTATATTATGAATTTATTAAATTTTTATAACATTCAAAAATTCCAGTTGAGCGATGAACAGAAACCACAAATCCACAATAATCATTTTTAATGCCTCAGATGTACATTTCGGGGGATACGCTCCCTTCAGAGTATGGAATTATTGATTCATGTAGCTGAACAAACTGATGTTCAAAAATAAGCAGTATTTGTTAAGCAGTACTAAACAATTGTTTTAAATAATTTTCATTTGCTGTTGAATTTCTATAAATCTAAAAAAAAACAGACTTTTTTCTCCTTGTAATTAAAAAAAAATACAATTAAATCTGCGGTTTTCCCCAAATGTTAACATTAAAAATGACTACTTTAGGGTCCTTAGTACAATGCGCCTTCTGGCGTCTTCCGATGTTTAAATTTTTCCGTATTGCCTAACTTGTTCAATCGTTCCCCTCGTCCCGGCCAAAAGATATTGAGTTTCGAATACATTTCTTTCTAACAAATGTTTCTTTATCAGCATTTCATACTTTCATAAAAATAATTTCAATTTTTGAGCACTTGATATTTTCTAGTATGAGTTCTTTTATTTTTTTCTTCCTAGTCATCAAATGCAATTCCGATGAAGTGAATTGTTGCTTTTGTTTTTGTTTTTTTTCATTTTTCTTACTTCCTTTGTAGTAGGGATTCTTATTGGCTGCTTTCAAGCAAAGAGAAAATTTCCATACTGTCGAAATTAGATTCTTGTCGTTACTTTCAAGAACACAAACGACGCGTAATGTGAATTGCATTAAGACAAATCGTAAATTTGCTAAATTTACCTACGTCGTTAATTAACAACATTTTTGTGAATCCAGGCCTATGTCATTCATTAATGACTCATAGGTGTATTTTAATTTCTATTCATTCTCGAGAGATATTTGGGCACTTTATTCGTGAATAATAATGGTCGCTAAATTGTTATATAGAAAAACGGGCAGAAGAGGAAGCAATGCTTTAGATTATTTTCCGGGATATGATTCATTTATTTTTTCAACTTCTTTATATTTTGTTAAAATTATATATTCTGCTACAAGTATATACATCTATCTTGTCTTGTAAATGAACTTGTTGATTTGTAAAATTTGACAAAACTTGTGCTCAATATAGGAAAGCTTATTAAGTAATTTATAGAATCTATTCCTAAGGATTTTCTAATTTATTAAATTATTCAGTAGGTTTCTTAATCCTTCCATTATATATGCCATCTCTAAAGCTTCCTAAGAATAATATCCTATTTGTCATTTACTTATGAACAATATCCTTTGTACTGTTCTCACGTGTGTTTTTTCCTTTGTGGCACTTCTTCTCCATTACCGTACGTTGTTTTGAGAGAAGTTTCTGTCGTTCCCCTGAATCCGCTGCTTTGAAATACACGTGGAAGAGTAAGTCACATTATTGTTATAACAACAATTATAGATAAAACCAAAATTTTAGATTTCACTTATAAGGGAGGTACACGTAGTTGTACGACGCATTTTTAATGCGCGCATGCATACCTTGGAAGCGACAGCGTTGCTTTCAGGTGAAGTGAATTCGTGCTAATTGTTGAGTAGTAGAAGAAAGAATTTGGAGCGCATTAATACACATACACACCGCTTTAACAATGAAGTCTTTGTGCTCAATGTTTTTCATTTTCTCGGTTTATTTCAAAAGAAACAAAATTTAGCATTTTCTTATTTTGCAAACATCAGCATTAGCTTTAGATGAGTAACATATTTCAATTTCGTGTGAATGTAATGGATGTTCGTGTACTTCCCTTGTTAGTGTACAAGAAATATGCAGAGTGTTGAAAAAGTTTTATCTGATATTCATGACGTTAAAACCATTTGTGCGGGTTCATTAAAAGGGAATCGAGCCGTGTCCCTGGAAATAGATACACTAGACAGAAGTTCGTTCATTAAAAAGGGAGATCGAGAAACAGGAATATAATAGCATATTTGTTTCCAGCATTTTTCAAGGGGCACTGCAAAAGTTTATAGCTGAGCAACAGGTAAATATGCACAATAAATTTTAAGTACTGTGATCCTTGCAGAAATTTTTTCATGATGTCTGCCCGAATTTTACTGTCCTGCAGTAGATATGCATTTGAACAAAACCGTGGCATGTGCAACGCATGATAACGATATCAATGGAGATATCAGAATACCGTTTTATGATTTTCTACAAATATAAAACAAGGCCTGAATCCAAATGAATGTTATGAAAATTTGAGAAAAATGTCCCACGATTATTATCCATCGAAAGGCATTTACAGAGAGTTTCGTTCCGTAGGGAATTTAGAAAGAATATAATGTATGAAAAACATTCGCGGTTCAAAGGCAAAATTGCATATCATACCAGCAGATAGATGAGTCCCTCCACATACGTTAGATAGCAGTCAACACCATCTTGTGAGTTCATATTAAAACATCTTTAACATCTTGTGAGTATGATGTAACAATGTATGACTTTTTTCTGCGCAGACCTTCTGTCTATGAGGTGTTAGATTCCCCCCCCCCTGTTGCGACATGTTGATTTTGTCGCAACAGGGGGAGAGGGTGCAAAAGCAAAGGTTATAGGGAGGGAGGGTACGGAAGGGGTTAACGTTAGTAGAGAAAGACTCCTCGCCAGCTACCTATGTTTTCAGGGTAATGCAAAAAAAAAAGATGAAAAGGTAAATTAGTGACATGAAGTGCTCGAAAAATTCGAAGAAGGCAAATCAAGGTCAGTTTGCAGCATCCTAACATGTGATCCTAAACTTAGCTTTGCCAGTTTGATCCTAAAGAAAACTATAAAGAAGCAGTGGCTGCATAAAGAACACCTTTCTTATAAAAGAACGAAAAGAATTCGAAGCCGTGGATAGGATATGGTTGCTAGCTTCTTCTCTTACATTGGTCATGTAGATAACAGGCCGCTGCAAAGTGGCAAAACTGTAACTACTGAATGGTGCGTTACGAAGTGTGCCCTGTAAGTAATGCAAAACTGCGGAGAAAGCATTCAAGAAATGAACTTCCAGGTTTGTGGTGGCATGAGAATAACGCTCCTGCTCATTCACCAGTTCAACTGCATTGCATGTTGCGGAGCAGCTTGTCTGCCGATTGTGCCGCCCATCATACACATGTAAAGTTTTTCTCTTTACTCTACATGTAAAGATTTTCACTTCAAATTAACATCTAAACATTTTCTCTTTAATATATATATAAATATTTCTTTTCATTAAACATGTAGACATTTTTTTCTAAACTTTACATGTATACAAATTTTCTTCACTTTTCACTTCGAGATTTTCTCCTCACTTTACATGTATACATTTTCAATTAACTTTACATTTAAATATTCTTTATTCACTTTACATGTAGACATATTATATTCACTTGATATGTATACATTTTTTCTTCACTTTATATGTAGTTCCTCGCGTGAAAAATGAGCTGCGTGTCGTTCGAGTTACTTACGATGAGGAAATGGCAGTAATGATGTCAACATTGCATACATGGACATCATGTTGGCTGTCACCGGAGTCGACGGGAAACAAGCTTTTATGATAATCAAAATAAAAATACCTGTAGATGTTAAAGTTCTTGAATAAACGGGCACCGATTTTTTCACAAAAGGTTTACTAGGCATAAATATGCGTATTTTTTCTTTCAGCACGAAGAAAAAGAAGATTAACTTACGGTCCAAATATGCATATCCGTTTCTAATAAACCTTATGTACAAAAGTGGTTCACTGTTTATTCATGAAGACTTTTCTTATTGGTTTAAACGGATGAATCAGTGCATTGCTTCTAATAGAAAGCATTTGAAAAATATTCATGCAAAGTCTTTGTTTAGTTCCTTTTGTTTTTGTCTGTGGCATCAAATTCCTGTAGTGCTCCTTGTACAAAGAAACGGCAACAGTTTTCGCTGATCTATTCGTTTATTGGAGAAACTGCTCTTAGGAAGCGCCGGTATCTATTGTGGAGACAGCACAATGTGAAATATTGAAAATTATCGATCAATGTTCAGAGGAGAGACAGGTTAACTTAGGATAAGCAATCATCAATGCCCGGTGGTTACGACAGAACACTAGAACACTTCAACAATTAACGCTCATTTCATTACACATGATTGCTTACAAATTAAAGATCTCCTATAAAAAGTTTTATTTATACAGGAATTAGTGATCACTCCATTTAACCTTTCGGGTACTTTTATTCATTTTGAACTAAACATATCCTTAAGAAGAAAACCTTTTCTTAGCAACTGAAGTTTCTTTAGCAACCTCGGGGTATCCTAACAACGAAAGGCTACCTACGAAAACAAATTGTAACGCGGCTAAATATTGGTTTGTTAGAGAGAACGCAGTGGAAAGTATAAAACACGTATACAGAAGGCGTGATTAAATTGAAATATATTTATTTCAATTGATAGCTTATTAAACCATTAAGGAATGACATAATCAAGTACCGAAAGGTTAAACTACACCATTCGCGGAACTATATTTTTAAACTGCCGTATGTTAACATTGTAAGTTTCTAATGGACCATAAAAAAAACATTGAACCACGTACCTTTGAACCAATTTTAACTATCATCAATATTACGTTATTTTCATTCATGACACATCATTCCAAGTCGTTTGATATATGACATGCCATATTTCAGCATTGAAATTTTTAACGAATCAGAATGGATCTACTAAACCAGTTTTCTTGACACCAATTCGGACTATCATTAATTTACGTTATATTCATTTATGCACGTCATTTCAAATCGTTTGATATATTACATGCCATTATTTAACATTGAAAGTTCCAATGAACCATAATGGTTCCACTAAACCAGGTTTCTTGAAAGCAATTTGGACTTTCATTAATTTTACGTTGTATTCATTCATGACACAACATTCCAAGTCGTTTGATATATTACATGCCATATTTTAGCAATGAATGTTCCAATGAACCATCATGGTTCCACTAAACCAGGTTCTTGTTGGTTCTGTTTGTTTTTCATTTGTCGTTTTGGTTTTTAAATTGCAAAAAGATTTTGAGTTTTTAAAATTTTGTGTGCAATTTTGAATGTTTTCTTTTTGTGTGTGCGGGCAACGGCTTGGCTTGTCAGCAGTGAGTGGGGGGCTTTGTGGGGTGTGTTTTGTTGGGGTCAGTTTTTTATGTTTTGGATGTTGTCCACCCCGTGTAATTAAACAGGTTGAGGTATTAGGTTAAATTAGATTAGTTGAAATGGCCAAAAACTACTTTTATGGTCAGGTGATTTTTGAGTGTCATGTGCTAACTTTCTCTTTGGGTTCGGATTATGCCGAGTTCAACGAGAGACAGGCCTGAGCACTAAGAAATCACCTGACTATAGGGGTCTGGGCACTAATCCTATCTTCATTGAAATTGCTTTGTATTTAACTTGGACGATGAACAATAAAATAGACAGTTCGTTTGAAAGAAATTAAATGAATTAATTTTTTATAAGAAACTTAGTTAGATTTTAAAAACCTAAATTGAAAAATTACTTATGCGTCACAGCTGAAGCTCCTTTTTTAATATTTGCAAGATATTATTTTTCACTGATTTTTCAACACTCAGCAACATGAAAGTTATGAATGCTACAATGGAATGATGTTTGCATTTTATTCAAATTTTTCAGGATTTCAACTTCTCGGAGCAAGAATGAAGCTATTGTTTGGAGTAGTTCTATCATTGGTCTTTATGAGTGCAAAAAAATTTCAAGTTTCTCCAATGGGGTGTTATGTTTTCTCGCATTATGTAGACACAGATGACTGCTATGATTCACTGCCATCAGAATATTATGTGAGCGTATGTTCACTTTCAAGCGATGTCGCATTCTTTCAAAGAACAGGACAGGAGTCAGGCATATCGTTCTGCCACTTTAGAACAATACTGAGGAAGGAGCTGAATATTAACGAAAAACAAATCTTTCAACTGGAAAGCCAGTATAGAGAACAAACCAATATTGAGGACAATGCATATTACATCCTGCTCTTTATTAATAGAACGTTGACCCAAATTCATCATACGTATCCGCTATGCTGTTTACCACATGAAAGCGAACTGATTCTCTCATCTGATAAGAAATCCAGTATCAGTATACGACAAATCAACGAGTGCGGTCCAAACAACACATGCTGCAACAATTTGAAAAGGCTGAAGATGGATGGTTTCGATCTTTCGGCTACACATGTACTTCTATTTCAGGGAATGGGTTCCCTAGAAAGATTGACACTCACGAAATGTTTGATAAATGTTCTGGTTCTATCTCATTTAAATAAATTAAAAAAATTATATTTGGATACAAATGATTTAGACTCTTTGGATTTATCCTGGCTTCCAGTTTCGTTGAAGTATATGAGCCTAAGGAAGAACCCCCTGAGAACAATCACCGACACGCAAAACCGAGCGCCTGCTTTCGAATTGAGCGAACTGAATATTCAAGAGACCAATATTCACACAATTAATGCCATTCCTCTGTTTCCATCTCTTAAAAGATTACGCGCCGACTTGCATATCCTGGATCAGCACGCCTTCTCCAGGAAAACTAAAATGACACTTTATTTGGATCAGTGCCACCTACAACGCGTAGAACGGTTTGCTTTTGCTTCCTACGATAAGAGGTCATTTCCGATGGTTATCCAGCTACAGGCTAACAATCTGTCCTGTCATTGCATCCGAACACTAAACAATTGGAAATATACGAGATATAGCACGGTGGTCTATAATATCACAATGCTTAGTGTCGAACATCATTCCACATCGTTTTGTCAGCATGTTGCACATTGTCCAACTAATCAGTGTACATTAATGGATGACGAGTTCCGATATAATGTATCTTACGATTGTAAACCGAACAAACCCCAATGGAGAGTGAGTGTCGACTGTGGAGAACTCCAGTTGAGGGAAGTGCCATCCAACATCCTTTCTACCAGGATGACCCAATTCTTTTTGGACGGCAACAACTTCTCACGAGTGAACTTGGATCGAATTCTTCTTGCTTCACAGATCAAAGTCCTCTTTCTCAATGGAAGCAACATTGACGAAATTGAAGTGCAGGCGCCTGGCACTGAAAACTCAGAATGTTACAGCAACGAGCTAAACGAATTGTACTTGCAGAAGAATAACATAAGTCACATTCAACAAAAACACTTTCAGTGTTTGACTAAACTGGAGATCCTGAATCTCGAAGCAAACAGAATTATTGCCATCACTGATAACCCTTTCAAATATCTAGTACGTTTAAGAGAAATACATCTACAAAGAAACAAGTTACAGTTTGTGGAAAGTTCCACATTTGCAAATCTAGAAAAACTCGAGGTGATCCATATGGATATGAACTCTCTCCAGGACAACTCGTTCGGAGATACATTGGATCTGAGCAACCAGTTTCGACTAAGAATTCTGGACCTGAGTATCAATAAGTTTAGATCATTTCCTAGTATTCTCATGCGTTCCAATAATTTAGCCAGTCCAATAAATGGCACAATGAGGAGGGACAGTATGTTCTTCAATAATAACGAAATCCAAGGTATGATTGCAACAAGGAGAGAACTGCATCTGGAAGTCAATCACATTGAACTGTTAGACGGTCACAGCGTTTCCAAACTGAACCACGTGAAAACATTATTTCTGAACGACAACAAAATCACAGCCGTCAGCAGAAACACATTTGAGCAACTGGTACACCTTGAGCATTTATATCTTCATCATAATCGTTTGGTGAACCCAAGAGTGTGGGAATACGGCTTAGCACTGAACCTCAAAAACCTAACGCTCGACAACACCAGTTATTTGTGCGAATGTGAGTACATTGAAGAGCTCATTATCAAGGGCAAAACAATCGACTTTTTGGATGAGTTATGATTGAACTGCACTATAGGCAGGACTAACGAACAGTACGGAGTATATGAATATTTCATGAAGCACTGCCAGGCTCCCAAGACCTTGACCATGGCAGTTTCGGTTCCTTTGGGAGCAGTTCTATTTATTTTACTCATGACTGGTTTGCTCTACAGATACCGTTTTGAAGCACAAGTTCTGCTCTACTCTAAGTTCCCAAACCGTTTCCTTAAAGACCCGACAGTGGATGAGAATAAACGCTGGGACATCTTTGTGGCTTACAGCGGCGCCGACATAGATTTCGTTGCTAAACAATTGCACCCGAGACTAGGACGGTATCGCACGTGCCTCCACGATCGCGATTTTGTCGTGGGCGCCTTTATCATCGACAACATCATGGCATCCATTAAAAACAGCTGCTGCACCCTCGTGGTGCTCTCCAATGCTTTCCTTAAGAGCCCGTGGTGCCAGTACGAATTTAAGATGGCCCACATGAAGTCTATGCAGAAGAAGTACAGAGGGCTCCTGGCAATCGTCATCGAAGATCTGGACATGAAGAACGTAAATGAGGAGATCGGTTTGTACCTCAGAACGAAAACGTACCTGCGATGGGGTGACCGACTGTTTTGGAGCAAACTCTACTACGCCCTGCCACCAGGTCGAAACAGAGTCCAAAACGAGGCCAATTATCTACAGACCAGCAATCTTTAATAATCCGTAATACACATTGATAGACTTCTGTTTCCACATTTGTTCAGGATTTTGCGGTGTTCAATTGAAATGGTCCAGACATGCAGTTGGTGGAATTATTATTTTTTTTATATTCTGGTCTAGATAGACAGGATGTTTCAACAGTGGCTCCAGCTAGGCTAGCACTAACAGTGAGTAGTGAGTAGTGCATTTTTCAAATCAGTTAGAACCTTTTCTCCATGCTGATTACACTCAATCAACTCCACTGTAAACAAGTATAGTCACATGAACGTAACACATTTTGTATAAACATAAATTTACATATTATTACTTTATACTTTGCATTTTTTCTGAATAAATACATGCAAAAAGATCTGTATCATGTAAATCAATGAAAAGACAGTAAGAAATAGAGTAAGTTAAAAAAACGGTTAAATAATAGGATTTTTCAGCTTCTTATTAAATGAATACTATAGAGAGTTGTCAGTAAACATAAACAAATGGCATGAAGATAGTCATAGTGCAATCCTTGTCTACGGTTTACAGAAACGGACATTAGAAATGTGTTAAGTTTGCTTGTGTTTGGTTTAAATTTCATTTTATTGATGAAAAATAGGAAAGAAAATTCCACAGTCTGGGATCGAACCAGGAACCTTCTGCTCACCGTGCAGATGCGCCTTCCAATTGGCTGGCTGGAGCCAATTGGCTGGCTGGAGCACTACCCAATTCGCAGGCTGGGACTATCTTTCCTATTGGCGTAATAATCGTTAAAGAATAATAATCGTTAAAGAATCCATGTCCGCATTGGCGCAATTGGCTGGCGCATCTGCACGGTGAGCGGAAGGTTCCTGGTTCGATCCCAGGCTGTGAAATTTTCTTTCCTATTTTTCATCAATAATTTAAAACATCTGAGGTACGGCGTGTATAAAAATCCTCATAGATCCAATTATTATTCTTTAAATTTTATGTTTAAACGTATCTTCGGTGTTATACAGCAATTTTAATTTGTTAACGACTGAAAAACTGAATTTCAAAACAAGCAATCTCGGTCATGATTTACCATGCAATTTGGCATCTTTGTAGGACTCTTGTGAGGACACGATACAACTCTTCATTAGAGATACTGCATTCGGTAACGAAATTTATATTGCATTCCTATCAAGACTTGTTGGTAAATAACTTGAAAGTGCTGATTTCAAATCTGCCATTAGTTTTTTCCTAATGCTACAGTATTTTTGCTTTCAACAAATGTCGAAAGTTCACTTTTTTTAATTTTTTCATTAATCACACAAAGTATGTAACGATATTTTTATTCTGTGATAACAATTGCCTTGCAAAACATACAAAATAAAATTAGTGGTGCAAGTTGAAACATACAGTGGTAAGTAATTGTTACAATTTATAAAATAATTTCTTTAAAAAAGTTATTACAAACGCATTTGTTATTACTTTGAAGGAAAAAATCTCTAATGCATCAATATAAGGCAGAAATTTTTGTTTCAAAGCATCCGCTTGTGGATATTTTGAGGTTATTTCTCGTTTAATGTTCTAACAGTAATCTGCCAACATGTTTTTGTCTCATCTCCTCTGGTAGCCTCTTCCATGGTTTTCAGTTCCTGAAGAAACCGTTTCTTTTGTTCATCGCTAACATCTCCTAAGTTCTCAGGGAATCTATCAAGATGACTGTAGAGGAAATGAATACTCATGTAACACATCAGATCAAGAAATACTATCAACATATTATCATCGTTTGCAGCCTACTTATTAACGAGAAAGTTTTCTATTACTGCAACGAATGGTATTCATGCTTCTTTCTCCTTGTTGTTCATATTCGTGATAATTTTTTATTACGAAGCAGTGTACGAATCTGGGGTCCATTAAACACGCCAGCCTGGATTTTATCAATGGACCAAACTGGGATAGAATTGACAATATGATGGAAGCATTCTCCGTCTCTGTCTAATGCCTTTACAGACTGTTTCATCAATCCAAGTTTGATATGGAGCGGAGGAAAAAATGATCTTTTCGCGTCTGATAATTGAATCTTTTACAATATTTGGCATACTTGCTTTAATAGTCTCACGTAAGGGCCATTCCTTCTAGTACCAGAGCCTATAATGTGCTTGTCTGTCCCACATGCAAATAAAGCAAGGATACTTCGTAAATCCTTTCTGTTGGTCAAGCAGAATATTCACCATTTGAGATTCCGCAAATTGTCCAGTTGTTCACGTGGTATTTTAGAAGATCAATCACGCATTTAATATCATTATGCTCCTCTCGTAAACACACAGAATGACCAATTGGAATAGGTGCTTAGATATTGCCATTATGTAGAAGGATACCATGACTTTCAACTTCCACCAAACAGTCTTAATGGGGTTTAGGTCCGGACTGTTGGTTGGCCATGACATTGTGTAAGGATGTTTTTCTGTTGCAAATGGGCCTTAACCTTCTTGACTCGATGTGATAATGCATTTAAGACTGCGTTTGGAACAGTCTATGAAATAACGCCAATCATTTACATTGTGGTTATGCCCTTACATTTACATATCTGAAGACCTGAGATATTATGGCAATAAACGAACCTTTTTTCCTGTATAAATTATGTAAGAAAAGCCTCTTCTCGTTTACGGAAGTATGAAACTTTTGCGGTATGGCTCAATGCACACTTTTCTTGGAATCTCAAAGCTAAGACTTCAGCTGCAGCTTTGACAGACCCAAATCACGCACCAGGTCATTCAGCTCAGACTGATTAAAGGACTCTGAGCTATTCGAACAATTCAGAGACAAATTTAATACACCTACATCATTTGTATCCGAATTTTCGTTGCATTCCACATCTTCAGATGAAGGAAACCCTTTAAAAACTCAAACTGGTAGATCGTCAGAATGAGCAGAAAATCTGATTGCGGAGTGGATATTAGGATAGGAGATTTTGTGTCTGTTTTTCTTGCCAATACTCTTTGTGTTGACGAGACAAAAAATAACAGTCACTGGTATGATCCTTCGATTCTCGCCAGGTCATTTCCTACTTTCTTTTTGGTCGCAACATTTTCTCGCAATTGTGAAAAAAGGAGCGTATTGCCCGTTTTTTGTCCTGGTCGCCAATAGTAAGTCCAAAATATGCCTTATAAGCAAGCCTCATAAAGGATGTTATATTCCACCTTTGATGAATGAGAGTGAAGCATCCACAAATGCAGCAGAAATTGTACAGATTGTTGATACATCGACCTCTTGTTGTAGCCGTTATCTAACACTATTCAAGAAACAAATGAGATAAGTTTCGACAATCGAACACTGCAGGGAAAACGAAACGACCGGTCTGAAAGCAAAGCTTTCACTGCCATACTCGTCAGGAAAGTAACCAGGGGAAGTACACTGAACTAGACAAGAAGCCAGATGAAACCTAGTTACGTCATCCAGAGGATAAGATGGAATCCTTTCCTATAAGGACGATAGATTTGATTGACGAGGGAGAAGGGACACGAGGAGCTACGAGATCTAGTATTCGGGATAGATGGCCTTTTGGATATCGTCGAAATTTATGTCCAGGATATGACGAGGTCTGCGATGCCTGAGGAAACTTCTAAAGGTGAGCGGATGCTCAAGAATATCTGCAACCAGAGAATTGGGATGGTCCTTCATCTTTGGAAGCAGTTCTTTCATGAACTTCTGGACGTGATTTCCAATGGGATGATCTAATCAAGGCAAAATGATCGTCCGGAAATACGCAAGTAATCATTTTGTATATCACGCCTTAGTGCCAAACCTGATCAAAAGCTTTTCGGACATCCAAAAACACAAGACCACCATATTTAGCGCAGTTAAGAGGAGTGTTTAGATCAGCAACAAGCCTCCAGAGTTGGAAGGAGTGGACCTGGAGGAAAGCCGTATTGCTCTTCACGAACAAGATTGTTAGCCACACAGAAGTCGTTAAATCTCTTAAGAATGACGCGTTAAAGGACTTTTAATAGTATAGTTAACAAGCTTATGGGCCTACAACTGACAGGGAGAGCAGGGTTAAGACCAGGCTTTTGTATGGTAGCGATAATAGACTCTTTCCACTTCACAGGAAAGTATCCATGTTCCCAGCAGTCTTTCATGGCCCTGGTAATAGTCTCGACAACATTACGAGGCAAATTCTTGAGAGTACTATTTGTGATGGAATCAATAACTGCTGCTTTCCTGGTTTTAAGATGCTTGGTGACATCGGAGATTTCGTGAACACCAATAATGTCCTCATAGGTAGAAAGGCGATGAGTGAGCTCATAAGCGATACATCCATCGTTGAAAAGACGGGCAAGTTGATGGGTCTGTTTCCTTTTAGGGCCCTTACAATACCCCATAGCGAGTTGTTTGGGACTGACAGGGACTTTAGCTTTTCGCCCCATCTTTGATTACGTAAAGAATTTAACCTCTTCCTGGACCTTGTGAGCTAGGCTGTTGTATATTCCTCTTGAAGAAGGGAAGTCGCTTACGCTGCCATAACCTTCTATAAGAATTCATTTCAAGTATGAGACGCCTGATGTAAGTAGGGAGGTCGAGATATTCAGGACACTTTCGAACAGCAGTGGAGGCACTGGAATTTGTAGCTTCATTGATAATACGAGTAATAGAACTACGATATTTGTATTGATATCCTCGTTGTCAATAACTTCCTTATATGGAATACTATTTCTATAAGGATATCCCTAAAGAGCTTCCATCCTGCTTGCAGCGAAGCCGAATCTTCACGTCGATGTTTAAGCCCTCAAAGATGAGGTTTAAAATCAAAGAGGTCAGCATTTTAGATTTTCAGTTTCGAAAAAAAATACTTGCATTAGAAAATTATTTATAATTTACATAGATGGTGCCTTGTGTTTTCTAAAGTTCTGAAAAGGGTCAGGAAAAAAAAAAACCTGTTTATTTTTTAGTTAGGCATAAAATAACAGAAATGGAAGTAAATAATATCGTTTCGGGAACGTTTTTTGAAACTGTATAAAATATGATGTAATGAATTTCATTTATTATTCCTTTTAAAAAAGTAAAGCAAAACGCAGTTCTCAATTAGATAATATTTTTGATCAAGATATTCAAAGTTTCAAATATGGATTTTTACGAGTATTTGTCGTAATATCGTGTTAGATGTGAATTCACAAATGAAACTTTAATTTATTTTTTATATTATGAACTTGTATATTCAATTCAGATTATGATGCAAAGAGTTGATAATGTATTTATTTATTTAGGTACAAACAGTTTAAGATAAAAAAACTAATGTTGATTTATTTTCCCTTTTTCCGAGGTTTCCGGAAATGACGGTAGCGTACCCTGAATGATTACGATCATTTTTTACAATTGATACAAAGTAAACTTTTTCAGCAGTAATAATCTTTATTGTACTTTAGGAATTATGAATTTCTGGTCAATTGCACAATATTTTATCCACAAGGAAATCAAAAATAAAGAATCACAATCTTTCTTTATTTCTCAAATACATTACCTTGCGGGACTTTTTTCAAAAGTCATGGGACACACCAATTTTGCATAAAAATGAGGCATTCTCATGCAACTTTAATGTTATCGTTCATCGGAACATTACACAACAGAGATCAGTTGCATGCTTATAGGAATGGCTCAAAGAAAGCAGCTTTCGGACTTCGAGAGGAATACAACTGATATATCAGAAAAAATGGAAAGAAAGATTCCACGACCTGGATACCAATCAGGAACCATGAGTATCACGCTCGTTTCCTCTACCAGTCGTGAGAGGTTCCTGGACCAACGTGAAGAAGGTACAGCAAGACTGTCACCCGGTATTCTTAAAGACTACCAGGTACTCAAGATGCAGACCCACTGATAGGACGAGTACCCAGCTTGCAGATCGGTAATTTCTCCTTTCCAAACCATTAAAACATTTGATGAGCACATATAAGAAATTATAAATGGAGTTTTGTAACTGGAGATGAAATTGAAGATACTGCAATCATAAGATGATGATATTATCAGAAAAAATGGAAGGAAAAATTTCACCAGGAACCACGAATCTTGACTGCCTGGTAGTCTTTTTTTCTTCCATTTTTTCTGATAATATCATTTTCTTATGATCTCCAGTTTCCATTTAATGTATAATTTCTTAGGAATACAATTGTTGGGTAGCACCTTGCAGGCAAAAGTGTTAGACAGACGTTAACCCTGCTAAACATCTCCAAATCATCCGTTCAAAACGTCATCCGAACGTGGAAAGATAAGGGTCCTACAAATATTCAGCTTAGGACCGGAAGACCCAAGATTATGTCGGGCAGACACCTAAAGGTACTTCGTACGGTGGGTCACTGTAAACCGTAAAACAGTGCTGCAAAACAAGATCCTTTACTGACTCTATTAGCTTCGCAAGGATCTGCATTCGCTGGGTTTTTCATGGCTGAGCTGCGGCCATACACCCAACATCATCAGCACCTGCCAACACAGCGAGGAGATTGCAATGGTGGCAAGAGAGACGCAACTGTACTCTGGAAATAGTGGATGGTTGAATGAAATGACGATTCATGATAAACCATTTGGCAATTGGATTGAAGGACGTCATCTAGCAAATGCCCGGAGCACATCATCTGGCAAGCTGAGTAGTGCTCACAGTGAGGTTTTGCGGAAGGTCAGTGATTGTGTGGGAGTGTTTTTCATGGTTTGGCCTGGGTCCATTCATTTCCCTGACTGGTCATCTGAACGCGGAACGTTACCAAGACATCCTGGACAACGCTGTACTTGTTGCCCTCTGGCAGCAGTTTGGAAACGGCCCTTTTCTCTTTCAACACGATAACGCACCTTGCCACAAAGCAAGGGTTGTAGGCGGATGCTTTGATGAAATTGGGGTGAAGAATTTGACTGGCCTGTACAGAGCCCCGATCTCATCCTCATCGAACATTTTTGAGATGTGTTGGAGCGTCGATAGTGCACAGGAGCGGAGTGCCCGAAGTCTGACTGCAGTGTCAAAGGCACGTTTGGCGGAATGGCGAAAAATTCCTGCGGAAACATATCAAAAACTTGTGGACAGTATGCCCGACAGAATAGAGGATATCATAGCAGCAAAAGGTGCAGAAACTAGATACTAACACAAGTATATTTCTAAGTGTTTCCTTTAAATTGGCCACCTGGTCGTGGGTTCGATACCCGCCGTAGGCATGTATGTTTGTGTTTGTCCTGGGCTGCGTAGAGATATAACTTGTGTAAAAGGCGCAAAATGACCTTAGTAGTCTACGCCAAAAATTCTGATAAACCAAACCAAACCTTTAAATTGGTGGTGTCCCATGACTTTTGGCAAGGACGTGTATATTAATGCCCTAAAACAAAAATTGGCTTAAAATAGCTAAATCTTTCACCTTTAGCTGTGTAGAGAATGCAGGCGTCATTTCGAAAATGCAATCATCATTTCGGTAACGCCCGTCATAGTCCGAGAACGTTCCCGAAATGATTATTCGATATTTGATTTTGTTTATACGTCATCGAACCCACCCTGTAACCCGGATTTCAGGGTTATTAGCTAGTAAACTGTGTCAT
The DNA here is from genome assembly GCA_023313115.1 of Rhysida immarginata. Lineage (NCBI taxonomy): Eukaryota > Metazoa > Arthropoda > Chilopoda > Scolopendromorpha > Scolopendridae > Rhysida > Rhysida immarginata. Next base: position 23,519 of record JAHWFO010024990.1, read on the forward strand.
TTCGCAGAATTACGCTAAAAGTATATACTTTTCCCGCAAACGAAGTATATAATGGCGTACCCGAAATGATAAGGAATTAAAGCACCCTACACAAATATTAAAGTGAAAGGTGCTTAACCAGCAAAATGAATTATAGATTGCACAAAATACACAAATACTGTCTGCCTTGTCGAAAAAACTTCACGTGCATCCTCACCAGCACCATCTAGCGCGGTTATTTCGAAACATTTTGATAAACCCCTTATTGTGTTCACGAAATGACGTGCTAACTGCCGGACAACTTTTGAAAAGCCAATAAATGAAAATCTTTGCATTATTTGTTTAAATAAATGATATATAAAGCTATATACCAAGGCATAATTTTCTATGTTTAGTTTAATGTCATTTTTTATTTATTTGAATTACAAGAAACTTTTTATGGACGCGTTCCCGAAATGAGTTTTGAAGTATATTTTAAATAAAAAAAATAGGAAATTTGAAAATATTATCATTGAATTTACAGGGTGCAGACAATTACAGTTGATACCTATGTTTTAAACCCCACGTCGTAATATAAGCATGTAATTTTTATATAAAATTCATTTTCCGAAGTGAATTCTTCACCTCTCTGATTTTGTACCATAAGCTTCACTGGACGGTGAATATTTTATAGGGCTTGAAGAATCCTTTATGAACTACAACGTCCAGCACGTCGCCGACAGGAGAATGGTCGCAGTAGTACGTGTGTTCAAGGGGTCCAGCAACGAAGATGTCAATCTCTTTTAGAGTATATCCATTGATGTTATTGCCATTTTGGTTGGAGCATTTGGAATTCCAGGCAGGGTGCTTAGCATTATAGTCTCCCGCCATAACCGCTGGAACGGTCCCAGACAGCAGCTCATCAAGCTCTCACGGTCCAAGGTTATGCCTAGGTGAATTATAGAGAGAGGTGAATTTAAATTCGCCTGCGTCAGCGTCATTTATCATCACGGAGTGACACTCTCACGATGATCAATGCCATCCTTGACAATGATAGCTGCTTCACTGGCTTTGTTATCCAGAGGTCGATCCTTTAGATAAACATTATAACTAGACAAGTTAAAAGCTTGATTTGGTTTCAGTGCGTCTCACACACGAAAGCGATGTCAATATTCCAATTTATGAGGAAATTGTAATATTCGATGCGCTTCCGATAGATTCCCCTGACATTCCATATATTGCAACGAAGCTTTCCGTTGGTAATTGTTCTGTAGTGGTGTCTGTCCATGGTCAGTTCTTAATTTCGTGGGATGCAACCTGTGGCAGCAAGTTGCCACTTTCCTTGAAAACGTTCAGAAGATTACTCCCATAGATGCTGCGCAATTGGACTGGATCGACCGCATCTGAATGAGAAGAATGATCTAATTTCCTGAACTTGGCCACCATAGCTATTGCATGCTGGTAGTTTTGCTGCACTGCGCGTTTTCTTCCGGTAAATGACTTAGGTAGAGCACAGACTTTCCCTGCTTTGGTATTAAAGTTGTCAGCCTGATTGTGAACAATACCCATTAAGCCAAGTGGCTAAGTGGCCAAGTGGTAAGCCTCCACTCACAAAGTCTTCTGATTTTGTTTCACACAATGTACCCGGTCTCCTTCAACTTATAAAAAGCGTCCACAATGTACTGCTGAGTAAGTTTCTCCGCATGCAAAAATGGATTAAATAATCCTGGTCTTTCATAAAGTTTGTAAGAATAGAAGGCTAACATCCTGACTTTCATCCCTCCAGTGCTCCTGTATTTCATCCTGCAATCTTCTTCTCCATGAGGAAACAACAACGGGTAAAGTCATTGGGTCACAGTTCGGACTCAAAATCGACATGTGTTGTCACTGGTTCCCCGTGCTTGAATAGATGCATAAATCTCGCTTCAAACGGTGGTTGGACCTCGCTTCAAACGGACTCAAAATCTCAAATGGTGGTTGGTTGGTTCTCCATCATCAGCTTAAAAAACACAGCTGCTACCTAAATTATATCATCTAGAATCGTGCTTTATAATCCACATTTGAACGTTCCCAGTGGAGCGGCCACGGACATCCTTCATCATCTTGTATGCACGTGCAAAAGGGTTGATGTTTCTAATGATCCTGTGAAATTTATGTTTTGAGGATGAGAACCGTATACGTTGAAACAGAAACTCATGCACCGACATATCCACTTCTGTCGAGTTATAAACAAAAAAGAATTGGTATAACCACAAAGGCATTGATAATATGACTATAAGATTAGGCTTACTTTATTCTTAATCACAGAACAAAAATGCTGTGTAGTGTATTCTATATTTGGGCATCATTTCATTTATCTTAGGAATGTACGTCAATGTTAATTTACAAATAGATACATGCTAATTATCTTACAAAATTTCACGGAATACACAGTTATAAATATAGCTATTAGGATCATTGGAGAATATTTTTTTTTGCTTGGAACACGATCTGGACTGAAATCTAAAAGTCTGCTTTGTTTAACCACGACCTATGGATACTAATGACCTGTTTATTTAGCTGATTTCCATTGTTGTTTCAGGCAGACAAAAATGTTTAAAATTTCCCGTGTACTATCACCCTCTATCGGGAGATTTCAAGCTTTAATCTCCCTATCTGAATAGAATAATAAATATTCATTTAAATAAATTGTACTCATTTTATTTTTACAAAAATTATTAAATTAAATTTTTTCATAATACTGTAAATTTTATAACAATATTTAAGATGATATGACATTTCTAATCATAGCCTACAATGCTCTATCATTGCAGGCTATGTTACTAATTTTACAAATTCATCATTGTATTAATTTCTGTTTTTATTTTTCATGTAAATATTGAGAATTAATATTTTTTTCAGAATTTTTTTCTGTGAATATAAATTATATAATTGCATTCCGAAGGGCTGTTTCAGATAAAATTAATTGTTTGATATATCTCGATAGGGGGTGATAGTTCACGGGAAATATTAAACATTTTTGTCTGCCTGAAACAACAATGAAAATCAGTTAAATGTTAATGTCGTTAATGTCCAGTAGGTCGTGGTTTATCCCAATGACGTATATTAAAGATAGACTCCGAATCCTATTGTTGTAACTTGAAGCAAATTGGGAAGCTCCATGCCCAAAACTGTCATGGCCGAAAGTGAGTGAAGATTATGCAAAACACATGGCTAAACACAAGAGTAGCTGATTAATAATTCTTTCATACGCCGATCACGGAGTGATAAGTTTATCTTTTCGTTTACTTTGTATTTGAAGTATTTTATTATATTTCATAAACAATTTTTCGATCATGGTTTCAATTTCAATTTCGTTTCGATTGTCTTTCAGTTACGTATTTTAATTTCAGTTACATATTTTTGATTTATTTTTGTGGAAAATGATTCCTGATCCTTTTTCTTGTCTGTGGGTACAGTTGTACGCAGTTTAACTTTGAGGATTGGTTTTGAATTAATTATTCCTCAGCCCAAAATCTTCAAAAACAAAGCAGCCAGACAGCTAATTACTCCACGGCTCACTCCTGCCCAGAGCTATCATGGCTCAATTTGCTTCACTTTTTGGCGCTGTTTTTTACAATAGGATTCGGAGTCTATCTTTAATATACGTCATTGGTTTATCCCGAGTCATGTAAACAAAGGAGATTCAACAATTATCAGCCCTGATTCAACAATTATCAGTGGCAAGCCAGGCATGTTAACAAAGCAGAGTGAAGAATTGTCGTCACTTCCGTCTCGTGTACCACTTCAGACATTAGAGAAAGAAAGATCTGGTTGAGATCTCTGAAGCAGGCGGAAGCCCGAGTCTTGTTCCTCGAACCACTCCAAGACCATTCGAGCACGGTGATAGGAAGCATTTTCCTGCTGAAACTGTCCGTCGTCACCAGGGAACACAGTTATCATGAAAGGGTGCACCATGATCGGCAACAGAATCATAGGACCCAGTGTCCCAAGAGAAGACTCCCCAGACCAGCACTCTTCCTCCACCCGCCTGTACGGTTGTCTGCTGACAGGATGGGTCCATGGCCTCGTGGTGTCTGCACCAGATGCGCAGTCTGCCGTCCGCATGATGAAGTAAGAACCGCGATTCGTCGGACCAGGTGACCTTCTTCCACTCATCTAGTGTCCAGTGACGATGCCTGTGTGCCGATAGCAGGCACGCTATCCTATTTTGCAGTGACTGCGACGGTACCCGTACTGGCCTCCTGTTGTTAAATCCAGCTCGGTGCAAGGTGTGTTCCGAAATGGGTTGGCATGCTCGCTTATTGAACTGCGCTGCAATTTGTTGGGCTGTTCCCGTCCTGTTGCTGTGGATGATTCATTCATACCAATCGCCGTTGGCCTCGTTCATCCACGGACCTGTTTCGTCCGGAGTTGTGTTTGTTGGAGGTTGTTTTTTTGGCATAACTGCCATTCACGGAATACCCTGGACACTTTTGCACGGGAAAACCCGAGGTGGTTCGCGCTTTGCAAAATGCTCAACGGCACCTGTCGAGCTCATATCTCGTTCAAAGTCGGTCAAATCCTTGAATTTACCCATATTCAGTCCATTTCTGCTGCTGACTGCCATTTGTGGTCCAAAGCATCCCTTTTATACCCGGCTTCGGCCTGTGCCATTGTTTGGGTGTCACTGGGAGGCCGATCCATTTTCTGTAAGACGTGTCTCTAATAAATTGGTCGTTCAGTGTACATCGTACACCTCATATTCAATATATTAGTATACTCACAGAAGAGAACGTTCTGATGTACATGCTGGCCCAATGCTAACTTGTTTCATTAAAATTAAAGTTGTACAGTGAAGGAGGTGTCTTGCTATTGGCGTAATAAAAGTAAGATTCAAAACTAGTTCATTTAAATAGGGTAAAAAATAAACTAACGATTCAGAAAATCAGAATACGTGAACAAACTAACGAATAAACATTCATTAAACTAGAGTAGCATTCTTGAAACGTTTAATATTTAATAGCATCCGCTCGTGCTTTGATCAAAGACTGTAATCTGTTTCTCATATTACCAACGAGCCTCGCACAGTCCAGCCTTTATAAGAATTTCATTTATGTCGCAAACAAATGACATGATCAGCTTTATTTCTTGGTGATATGTCTTGGAGACGCTTTTTTCATTATCCCCATAAATTCTGTATTGGGTTGAGAAAGGGAGAATTGGCAAGGAATCACCGTAATGTTTTGAGATTGCAGCCATGCCGTTGTTGCTTTAGAGGTGTGGCAGGACGCACCATCCTATTGGATTTAGAAGTCCTCACCACACAGGTCTTCTACAGAGTCGAGTATGTAATTCTCCAATACTTCTTGATATATTTCGGAGTTACATAGGTCTTCAAAACACTTAACTATCCTACTCCTTCAGGGGCCATAAACCCTAATACCAGGACAGATGCTCAAATTTGACAGAACCTTAAGATACTCCTTGTTAAAGGCTTCTGTCGTGGTTCTCCAAACACGGGTACCTTTGTCACCACGGCAAACGCAGAACACTGATTCATCGCTGAACAAAACGTTGTTCCATTCACCATCACTCAAGAGAAGATGCTCTCTGCACCAATTCACACGAGAGTTCCTTTGCTTGCGTGTCATCGCGGTCTTTATTTTTGCAAACTTCAGTTGACCTGGATACGTGTATTCCATGCAGGCCCCACAGTTGATGAATGTGCCGAACGCTTTGGAAACAGTTTTTCTCGATGATGTATTTCAGGCACCTGTCATCTCGCACACTTGGTGCTCGTTTTCTTCGGCAGTTGCGTCATCTTGTCGCAAAGCTCTCACCACATTTGCGATGCTGAATAGTTCTTGATAATGTGCACTGTGTACATTTGACTTTGTGGCGATTACTTTCTGCGTTTTACCGTTTTGATGTAGGACTATGATGAGGGTTTTCGTTGCTGCTGAAATGTCGCTTTTACGACCCATTGCAGTGAGCCAAGTAGCATCCAAGTAGTGTTCAATGACAGAGATGTTATCTTACACACTTTCAACTTACCAACTTAAATACAAGAGGCTCAACTACCCTTCCCACTCCAATATTATATTATTTTGAACTAATAAAATACGTATTTTGCTTAATGCCAAAGCGAATGAAACTCGAAAACACTTCAAAGAAGATAAAACACCAGACACAAACAGTTCCATTGAACCTTTGTAGTAAAGCAGTAGAGGACCTGTAACCTAGTTATGAACTCTTCCTCCCTTAATTAATGAAGTGGTCAAGCCAAGAGACATGAGTGTTGGGTGACTGAGTAAAGCTGGAAGCAAACCTCCAATAAATCAATCTATTGTAACGTGCAGTATATCTGATTGGTAGCAGATATGCGCAGTGGAAAATTAACACTCGCAGTGAACGGGTCAAACGGATAAATGAATAGTTTATTAAATAGTAAAGTCCTAATATTCAAATAAATGAAACAAAGTCGTAAGTGCCTCTTCACTAACATTCAGTGAGAGGTTCCAAACTCAAACACTATATCAGATATTAAAAATATCAATGACACCTTAACTCTACAAGGTACAAAATTATAAAGTCAACCAGGATATATCGAGTGATATAGATAAAATTCAAGAATGGTGTCAAGCGCGAGGAATGATGATTAACCAAGAGAAAACCACCATTTTGATCATCAAGAAGAAACCCATTCAATCTAACTCGCAGAAAATTCTTGGAATAATATTTGACAGTAACCTGAGTTTCATCGCCCATACGGAATATCTGTTAGTACAACTTAACAGACTACGTTTCCTGACTCGAAAATTACGACAAACCCTCACAAAGAAAGAAATCATTATTATTATAAAAACAAAAATTATTCCCAAGATTACTTATGGCCTACCGATATGGGCAATATCAACTAAATACGTACTCGAGAAACTGAAGGTGGCATATAATAACATTATCCGCACAGCTTTAAATATTTACATCCAACAATCTATGACGCAAATATGTAACGATCTAACTCTTCCCACCTTTAATACGATTGTCATTTTGGCTAAATTGAAAGAACTAATTAAAGCCTTTTACCGTCATTCCCATCCTGCCAACTTTATCACAGCTTGGATTATTAGCAGTCCACGATCAAGACTACAAAACCAACTCTCGATTCAACCACCGTCCATCATTTCTTCCATTAAAGAAAGATATTTTCCGTTCAATTGTATAAAGGATTGGAATGCCATTCCCCTAGAATATCGTCAAAAAATTAGGAAATGTGACAGAAAACCCTGTAATGATCACATACGACATGCTCACGTTATCTTAACAAATTATTTTCTTGATCGACAAACCTCATAGTTTGGGGGTTTAACTTTGTCCACTTGGACGCAAAATACATAATAATAATTTTAGCAAATCAACACATTACTTCAATATGTGATAATCTTAGCGAAATTCTAAAGTAAGGGTAATATCGCATTTAAACAATCCACAATAACTACAATCTAATATTACCTTAAAACAATATGCGAAAAATAATATGAATAATTCATTTCGTAAGCACATCAAACTACAATAGCATGAATATAAATACATGTAGAACAGCCCCATGTGACACTTATTACCCAGTAATAACAATTGTAAACACCATAAAAATACTCAGTACACAATTTTATGTCACTTCCATAGGGGTAACATTAATGCAGCTAAGCTACTGCCTTTAGCCCCAGCAACTACCAGATAATTAGAACACACCAACACAATTCACAGCTAGGCTAAAATCGCTGCCTCCGTTAATTTGCCTAACTCTAGCACGTAAGGCGACTACTCAAAATATGGTTAAGTAATAAAGATTTGTTTAGTACACATATAATCTTTAGTCCACGTCAATAGATATCCACAGGTCCAATGTCTAATAAAGTCTTAATAGGTTATACAGTATTGAAAAAACATTTGAATAAAGCACAATGGTAAATTATAAAGTCTAAATCAGTGGGTTCCAATAAAACGTCCTTAGCCTAAGCGTAGCAATCACAGACACCGCCTAGCTACACAGAATTAACATTGAACATATACGAGGCCTGTGAGAAAAGTATCCGACCTAATTTTTTTTTTGCGAAAACCTGATGGATTTGGATCGCGCGCGCTTGCATAAGCCGACCCTGAACCCTTCTGCGTATGCGTGAATTTTTCCCGCCTCTCAATAGCGTCCATCAGCATTAGAGGGAGGTAGTGTGTTGTGCTCTCGTCGTTTTTTGATTTGAAAGAAAATGACGGAACGTCTGGAGCAGCGTTACTGCATCAAATTTTGCCAGAAACTGGGCGACAGCCAGGTGGAAACCATCAGTCGTCACAGTGGAAGCATTCCTCGTCACCACGACCAGAGAAGGCCCGCCAAGTGCGCAGCAATGTGAAAGTGATAATGACTGATTTCTTTGATTCTCGCGGTGTGGTACACTACGAGTACGCATCACAAAATCAAACAATCACCAAAGAGTACTACAGGGATGACCTCGGTCACCTACGTAATGCAGTGCGGCGCAAGAGACCGAAGTTGTGGTCAACAGGCAATTGGCGCCTCAAAAACCAAACTTGATTCAGACTTTATTGGCGAAAAACCAGACTCCCGTGGTACAACAGGCTCCTTACTCTCCTGACCTGGCCCCCTGCAACTTTTGGCTGTTCCCCAAACTCAAGAGGCCATTGAAAGGAACGCGATTTCAGACAAGAGATGACATTATGGCTGCAACGACAGCCGAGCTAAACTCCATTCCGAAAGACGCTTTCCAGGAATGCTTCCAACAATGGCGACACCGCTGGGAACAGTGTGTGGAGTCCCAAGGAGACTACTTTGAGGGTGAGTAGGTTTCCAATGCTTCAGCTGTGTAATTTTTTTTCCCGGCCGAAGGTCGGATACTTTTCTCACAGGCCTCGTATTTATGTAATTAAGTTAACAATGTAAATTCCCACTCTTCCTCCGACGGAAAACCACGAAAACGCTGGACTTATACCACTTTAGCACACACACATTAGAAACAGGCCATAGCAAATCCTAAATGATATAGTAAATAATAACACATGCCACCAGGCCACACACAATTGATTTCGGACGAATGGCGCAGGTCGCGATTCCACAAATCACTAAACGCTGCTCGAGAAATTGTGGCATTAAATCCAACGACGTAGTTCACAAACAAGCACAAGAGAAAAAGCCTGTTCGGCTACTGACCTTTGAAAACATTGAGGAGCGCCTGGAACGTGTCCGTGCTGAGGAAATACTCTGCTATTCCCGCCGCTCTGCCACGTCGACGAAATCTCCACCGCGATGACTTCACTGCCGGCTCTCTTTCCTTCGTCAGGGGGAGACGTTAATGGCTGTCGCTCTGGAAATTCGGGATGCGTTCGTCACTCTCCTTCTGGATGCCTTGCCACGACGTAGAGCCCTTTTCCAAGGCTCCAACGATGTACCGTTGTACGGCCTCCCGAGAAATTCGATCTACCAGCTACTGTCGTTTTCCATTTCGATCTCCCCTCTTCCTTTCCAAGCTTCGCACCTGAAAAGCTCTCCTGTCGCTCATTGGTTCTCTCCTGCTGACGCAACCTCTGATGTTGCTTCTTCTTTTCCGAGTGCAAAAACGATCGTGTCCGGAAATGCCCGATTCCACTGTCGTGCTCTACGATGATCGGGGATTTCCGTGACATTCTCACCTGCCCCAACCGCAGTTTTACCTGCGTGTTAACCATGGTGAGGGGGCTTGGATGGATCATCTCTTCAGTCCTCCGTCTATGATTGCGGCTTCTTTTTTGTTTAATGCCCTGCCTATTTCCCTCAAAAAGGCATCGGGGCGAGAACTTACTCTCCTGGCGATCGGCTTGATGACCAACAACCTTTACATAGGTATTAGGCCTCCTCTTACGCCAATTCCGCTCGCCGTCCATCTGAGTCCGTTTACTTGCGTTCCTTCTATGGCGACCCTTTTGTTGCTGATCGTAGGAATTCTGCCAGCTATTCCCTGCTGTATGATATTCCCTCGTATAGATCGAACGTCTTTTATGATCGTATTGCGGCCTTACACCACAATTTCTGCATTGTTGAAAATGTAGGTTCGAGGAATCGCAATACTGTTTTTGAAATGTTTCTTTCTTTTGATAACGCCCATATAGTCTAGTCAAAAAAAACGAAAAAAGGCCTTATTTCTATTTTAAAAAGCATTTCATATTACTTTTGGGCAAAAGGTCTTTTCCTCCTATTTCGACCCCGCTGAATCCGAAAATGTCGGTTGCCCTGATTTCTCGTGATCAGCTAAGTAGTGTTTTTTCAGTCCGAAAACAAAGAATTATTTATTTTTAAAATATAAAATAACACTATATATAAAAAGAAATTATTAGGGCTTAGAGTAACTTTAGAATTGTAAATGACCTTAATCTGTGGATTCTACTTAAAGCACACAAGAAGCCAAACCGCTTTAGAGAAACTTGTTAAAAAATTCAAATTTTGGCTTCTGTTTCAAAATTATTAAATTGGATTTTTCAATTAATTTGTTAATTAAAATTAATAAACCTGTAATATTTATGAAATTTTGTTCAGATTATTTATCTCTCAAATTTAATTTAAAAATGATTTGTTTAAAGGTTACACAACATTCCTTTCGAAAATGGTCAAAAAGTAAAAAGCCATAACTTTCAAACTGTTCATCCGAGGTTTTTGGCAAGAAATATAGAATATGCATAGAAGAAGTGAGTTTTACCTTCAAATCGGGGTTTTTAAAAAAATGACCGGTATATTTGAAAAATTTAAAGGGGCAGCGATAGAAATACACCGTGAACTAATTTCGAAAGTTTGTCTACCTGAAAATTTACTGTTGTCCCAAGCATATTGCAACAAACGGTGTATTTCTATCGCTGCCCGTTTAGTTTTTATTGATTTTTCAAATATAGCGGTATATCGGTCATTTTTGAAACACCCGGTAAATTGTTTTAACGCTACATTATCACATTATCTCCGACGCATCTTGCAAGAAAACACATCTCACGCCAAATATCAGCCAGCATTTATCGTTTTAAACGATTTTGCTACCATCTTAAGATTCAAGTCTTCCAGTTCCGTTGGGTGTTGAACATAGTACGGTGACCACCATAGGGAAAGAAGTTCACGTCTTCACTGGGGCGACCAGGTAGAATCCTGGGTTCGTGTCAATTTTGTGTAATTAAATCGACAATTGTTTTATTAGTACAATATTTATTCAGGAATGACTTCTGCAAAGCGATCGTCATAATAAGGGGAACTTTATTTTTTATTTTTTAACTTCAAACGCCCCTTACACTCTTCATATGGTGAAGAATTCCATCCGAAACGTCGAAACCACATCTGGCAAGTCTCCTTTTCTACAAACGGTCAACAGAAAATCTCAACCGCATGGGCAGCTTATCTTGGTCGGGGAATTTTTTATTTCAAAGTATATCTCAAAACAAAGAACACTGAGTTCCTTAGACAAATACTGCCACGCAATTGTTTAAAACATTCCGTTTTGTTCCCAATACGCAGTTACGACACTAATTGTCTTAAAGTGCTCTTCTCTAACTTTCCATATTCATCAGAGGTCGAGGCTTACCTCTTCATCTTGAATACAACGTTGCTTTCAAAGAAAATACAGCAACAGAACTCATTTATCGTCCTTTAATTCCGAACAACACCAGTCAGGTCCTATGTTTATTTCGCATAGACAGATCCTCAGTAAAAAGCAAAAATCTGAATTATGCACATCCTATTTAACACAACTAATGGATTTTCTCATTACAGTGACCCATAAGGTCTTTTAAGCAACAATCCCTCTAATTAAGAATTGTAGCATTCCCGGGGGGGGGGGGTGACCGATGATAATTCGTTAAAAGTCTTGTCTTCTAATTCGCCAGACAAATCAAATAGGGATCATCCATAAACCATGTGGCCAAAAAATAGCGGTTTATTACCCACCACTCCGCTCTGTGGCTACGATGTGAAAAATCTATAAACCCCTCCCCCTCTAAACCACATGGTCTTTGGCTCACCCCCCCTCCATTTTTCAAGTAATAAAGAGGCCTTTAAAAATTTGGTATCACGTTAAATTTATTCATCTTTCCAAATATTTTTACAAAATGTCTGAATTAATATAAGTGGCAGTGAATCCTGTTGAGCACTACAGTCTTCTAAAGTCTTCTAATGTTATTATCATCTCCATCCACCCACACACACATACTTCTTCATTTAGCTGGTTTTTCAAAACAACCATCAATTTGCGTTAGCATTTTCCAGCATCACATACCTGCCGTTTTGGTGGTCGTAATGCAACAGAATTGGGCTTGTACCTGTAATAATTATGATTATGTTCATCCGCCATGATATCAACCATTAAATTTTGTAATTAAATAAATAAACATTACCATATACGGTGTTTTTTAAGGCTTCAAAAAGAGCAATAATATAATCCACATTTTTGACACGTACGTTCTGCTTTGTTACCTGCTACTGAATGGCAGTAGAAAACATACAGTTTTTTTCTGTTTGAATAATATAGGAATAAAAATAGAAAAGACACTTTTAAAATATCCCTAATAAAGTGTAATAATTGATACATTAAATGAAGCTGCAAGTGAAAAGGTACCTCAGAAAATCCAAGAGCATTTTTAGTCCAAAAGTTGCTCATGCAAATTCTATTAACGAGAGGTAGAAATTTTCTTGTTGCGACTGTAGCCCTTTCTGCTTGTCTCAGGGAAAATTTTTTATTCGTTTGCAATAACAAGGGTGGGGGGCATGAATCGATCATGAAGAATGGTCAAGAGACAGCCCCTATTAGCCTATTGCGTTTCACAATTTGCAGAAGGTAATGGCTCTCCCGCACATGGATAGCTTTCCAAGATTCATCTCAAAAATAGACATTTCTAATACTACATATAAAAAAATAAAAATAGAAATTTGTAATTATTTATAAAAAAACCTTCTTCTGTCCATCATCCATCTGGCGTAATAAATGTTCAATATGGTGTCCACCTTTTTCTGCCACAAATGTTGAAACCGAGAAACAACATGTTCCACAACAGATCGGTGTGTATCAGGTTTGACGTTGTGAATTATTGCGCAATGCAGCTTTTTAAATCCGCTAATTTTGTAATCGGACCATTAAACACAATATTTTTCAGATAACCCCACAGCCAGAAGTCACAAGTAATTTTGCTGGGCAGGCTGTTGGAAAATGATGGCTGATAATTCTATCATTTCGAAATGTATGTTGAGGAGCTGCTTCACTGGATTTGCGATGTGCGGAGGAGACACATTTTTTTTCTTATCCCATACAATTTCACCCTTTTTCGGGTAAATTCATGTCAAATTTAAGATTATTATAACCAGTGGTTCTTTTTTACAGTTTTTTAACAGTTGAACTTTTATTATAATCATCCTGTGTAATAATATTGACAGGAGAACAAATAAGCCTCCCCGGATAGTTTCTCTTAACACTTCATCGGGTGATATAAATCAGAATCTTATGGTACTGTGCTGATCAGGGGTTTACTAAATAAGGAAACTCTAAGAAAAAGAGGGATGGGATGACTATCGCGTTCATACTGGAATAAGGAGGGGTATGTTAGTCTAGGAGGTGATACGCGTTCGAGCCCCCATCCTGCCTCTCTTATCGTTTACCCGTTCCCATAATACAAATAAGTTCATCGTTCAGGGGTAAATTCCTTTTCTGTATCTTGCGTGATTTGCAAGGCAAGAACAATAGAAGGCAATTTGTTAAAGTTTTCCAGGAAGGAAGGGTCTTTAACGATTAGACGAAATATTTCAACAATTCTGTTGAATCACGCCGTCTTGCGGTTGTTTTACTTTTCAAGACAAAGGCCCAGACAAAAAGGAAATATACGATATTTTTTACCTTAAATCCAAATGACCATGATTATTCAGGTAAATTTTTCCACATTGAAATTGACTTCCATCATCCGGTTATTGTCCTAGGCGGTCACTAACGTCGTATTGTCTACTGTTGTAAATCTTAGGGTGAATCAGGCTGAAGCAGCCGCTCCAACGGGGTTTTCTATCCAAGCTTGACAGGGTCCATAGACTGTGGTAGGTACGAGGCGATCCTCTTCTGCTGGAGGTCCACTTGCAGGCGGATAGAAGCTCGGAGCTTCAGTGCAGGGTTCCATCAAATCAAATCGAGTAACATTCACTTCTTGTCTTCCGCAAAAGTAAGTATGAACGAAACAAGTTAAACTTATCACATAGTCGGTAATTTTCAATAAAAATCTCTTACGGGGTCGGTCGTCTTTCTTTGATTGGCGATTGACCTCCCAGGCAAACAACTCAATGATGGGTTATTTAGGTCGAACGAAAAATTAAATCATTCAGAATCCTCTGGTACATTCAATTGGTTCGAGTTTTAAGACAAAGTTCAATAAAGAAACGGATATCCTTATCATCAACATGATTCGGATAGTCTATTTTCTTAAGCATTTTCACGAAACCACCGCTTTTGTTATGTCATGATCTGAAGGAAGGGAGAATCTATCTTCCTTGTCAGTAAGCATATATTCTCCTATATTTTTATTAGTATTTTAATTCTTTTTTTTTCTTTTGCTTGGCAATCACAGAGTCGTTCGTTTTCGTCGTTGTTACAAGAATTCATTGTCCTCTATCAATATCACAATGGAGAACGGCACAAATAAGTAACAGCACTTTAAACAATTATTAACTCACACAGTTTTTTTAACACTTGGCAGGTCGGTATCTACATATTATTTCATTTCTTTTCAATTATCAACTCATAATTCAAAATTCGTTACTTCAAAAGCTTAACAGAATAAAATTTTCGGTAAATTTTAGATTCATCTTAAATTGTTCAATAATAAGTTCAAAATGACGCTAATCGTTTTCTTTTACTACGAGCTTTAGCAGAAAGCTACATATAAGAATGCACGCTTGGTCTATACGTTTATCCGACCGTCCGTCCGCCATTTGCACGATACCTTGAAAACGGATTAATATTTTTTAATTCTGTTTTGAAAAATATGACCATCAAGGCGTTAGCTCGGCTGTATCAATTTTTCCGGATTTTCGTGAACCCCTTCAAGTCAAATTGACGCGCTAAAACAGTGACGGTAAAGAATACCAAAATAATGGCATGTCATATAACGATCGATTCGTCAAGTATGAATACATTATTACTTCCTGTTCATCTTTTAAGCATTATTGACATGGGAACGCACATGTGCACTCGCTTTGTTCGAGGCTCAATAATTCAATCCTTATATACAGGGTGCTTATAATACTTTTACATATTTTTCGGGGAGGTAGTATGGGTGATTCTAAGCAAAAACGTTCCTATGATCATATGTCCGAATTTGAACACTGAGATATGAACAAAAATAAAAATCCCACCACTAAGATCAATATGTTAATAACTCAGGTAAAATATAATATCTAGGATGATAAAAATTTGGCGGAGTAATAGCGTACATAAAACTGTGTACAGCGTTAAAATTTGATGGAATTCCAACGAGTCGTTTCCAAGTTACGCACTCAACATCGTAAAACGTGCTGGTTAGTATTCGCATGTGAGCACTGCTACATTTTGAATGCGTAACTCGGAAAGTACTTGTTGAAATACGATCAAATTTTAACGGTGTACACAGCTTTATGTATCCTATAACTTCTCCAAAATTCATTATCCTAGGCATTACAGAAGCTGAATTAATAACTTGTTGATCTTGGTGGCGGCATTTTTATTGCTGTTTATCTCAGTTAGCGTTCAAATTCGGACCCATATTCATATGAACTTTTTTTGCTTCGAATCACCCATGCCACCTCCCCTAAAACTTTGTATAAGTAGCCTGTTTCTGAAACACCCAACAACTTATAAAGCTGAGTGTGCGTTGGTTTGTTTGTCCTATGATAACACAGAAAATACTCCCGAATCATTACGAAACTTTTCATGTATACGAAACTTTAAAGTCACTTTGCTTGAAGTGACCGATTTTTTTATCAATTTTTTTTAACTTACTCTAATTTTTCCAATCTTATCGTTAAATTGAATAGACGTTTGTTTTCAAATGATGTCACTAGATGGCGATACTAGACGACACACTTTCATTTAGGGTCTAAATAGTTTTTAATGAAAGGTAGTATTGTTAAACGTTAACCTTAAAGTTTATTTTAATGTGAACAACATTGAACAACAATATTAATAATTTTATACTAAAACGTATAAAATCTGAAAATAATAAAAAGTAATATTTTTAATAGAATGTTATATTTACATGGAAAGTAATTGAAGGCTTGCCCGGAAGAACGTGACTTGATACAAATGCATGTATGTAACAAGTCACGTTCTTCCGGGCAAACCTTCAATTATTGACAACTAAAATCTTACTTAGCGTTTGCAATAATATAAAATCTATTAAACTTAATGATAAATAAATACTCTTTAACCACAACAAAGATTAAGTTGAAATAATCTGGAAGTCTGAAGTCGATACGCGAGGAAGCTTACAGCGAACTCGAGGAGGTCTGGAAGATCTGACTTTAGAATCGACAATTGACAATCGAGCAGGGAGTGGAAGAAATAATACGAGTGGTACTGAAGCAGAGCTCCCAAACTCACTCGTCACATGTATAGATCAGGGGATTTACACTGAGATAGGTAAGAAGCCTGAAAAAACCCCGAAGGTCCTCCTCAAGATGATTGAAGAATATTCCCCTCATTCTGGGGATAAAAAGGTTGATTGGAGATTGTCTTAGAAAGGGGGGGGGGGGAGCCAGAGGCGAACTAGGCTATCCAAAAATCGGGGAAGATAACATTCCTGACATCGTCGAAGTTAACTTCCAGGACATGGCTGGGCAAGCGAGGTGTTAAACGTTTCCTGTAGTCATTAGGGTTGTGAATTTCAGACACCAACTGATTCCTGTGATTAGAATGAAAAATGCTGGGTATATATAATGAACGAAAAACCAATCCAAAAAATTGGTCAACCAAATCAAAGTTAACGATTGGGTAGTTTGGAAGCCCATTTGATTAGAGATGATTCCTCTATTGGCCCCATGTCCGCGTTTAATAGCCGTTCTTTATCTGCACTGTGAATGGCTAAGCATTCGAAAGCGTCCAACAGGTATTTTTTATTTAACGATTTTATCAATTTAACATTTTGTAAAGAAAAATCATGGCCGGTTTCAATTGAATGTTTTGCTATTGATGATTGACCCCTTCTTCCGTATTTTCTGTGTCTAAGATGTTCCTTAAATCGAGTCTCTATATTCCGAAAAGTTTGCCCCAAATAAAACATCGGGCAATTTTAACAGGTTGCTTTGTAAATTCCTGACTTCTGTAGTGGTGGGATTCCGTCCTTAGGGTTTTGTAGAAAATTCTTGATCTGATTTGGATTGTTAAAAGACAGGGATAAATTAAAAGCTTTAAGAACCGAATTTAAACCTTTAATGTAAAGCTTATTGTATGGTAACGAGATCGTTTTTCCAATTTCTTTGTTTCTGCTGAAGGTAGTAGTATCTTCTATAAACTTCTTGATTCTCCTCTTTCTGAGTAAATTTTCGATGGTGCTTTTGCTATAGCCGTTCAACTCAGCTATGCTTTTAATTAGTGTGATCTCTTTTTCGAAAATCAAATTGCTTAAAGGTAAATTTAACGCTCTATCAATCATGGAAATAAAAGTTGATACCTTTTGATTCCATGGGTGACTAGAATCGTTAGTAATATAATTTAACTTATTGGTCGGCTTTCTGTAAACTTCGAAAGATAATGAGTTCTGATCTCTACAAATCAAAATATCTAAAAAGGGAATCTTAAAATTATTTTCTAATTCGCACGTAAATTGTATTGTTGGAAAAAACTTATTGATGTGTTGGACGAAGTATTCAACACTGCATTTATTGGTGTCAAAGATAGTAAAGATATCATCCACGTACCGATACCATGTTTTGGGGAAATAAAAATTGGATGATTTCAGAATATCTTCAAAGTTTTTTAGGAAAATCTCAGATAAAATAGGGCTGAAGCATGAACCCATAGGCGTACCTCCAATCATTTTATATATATTGCCCTTATATTTGAAAATATTATCGTTGACACATAATTTGGTCAGGATTAGGACTTCATCCACTACATTAGGCGGAACCTTATTTTTGACTAAAACTTCGACTAAGTAATCCATCGTTTTCGGTATAGGTATACTAGGAAATAGTGAAATGATATCGAAGGATACCAAAATTTCACCTTCATTTAAGTATAAGTTTTTAATCTTATTGACTAAGTCTATGCAATTCTTAGTCGAGCTATCAAAATTGAACAATTTTAATGTTTTTAAATAGTTTGCTAGATACTTGGACAAACGATATGCAGGGGCGTTTATATTCGATACTATTGGTCTCATTTTGTTACCAGGTTTATGTATTTCTGGTAGTGCATATAATCTGGGCAACGTAGGATTGCTTACGAAAAGCGCTTCCAGATTTACCAGGTTGTATTATTTCAACTTAATTTTTGTTGTGGTTAAAGAGTATTTATTTATCATTAAGTTTAACACATATACTATCCACATAATCTTCACTATTTCTTTAATATAAAATCTATTAAAAAAGAGATTTAATATTAAATGTGAAAAAATTATTTGTATCTTTTGACAATATTTTAATAAATCTATTGTAATGAACTCTGTTCCATAAAATTTATATAATTGTTAGAACTTAGCAAATCACAGAATTGTGTTATATTCTTATATATTAGTTTGTATAATTTCACCCAATCACAGAAATTTCTTATGTTCATATTCCTGTACAATAGCCTCAGATAATTGTAATCCTATCCAATCACAACAATTGTTATGTTCACAATCCTGTATAAAAGCGTTATAATTACCTCTTCTTATCATCTTTTTTTATAATGTGGAAAACCTTTTTGGGTTTGTCAGGCTTTTTTGCCTATTTCAGTGTATTTCATGAGGAATTTATTCAGGTAGGGTGATCTTCGTGAGAGCAATGCTTTCGTCACACCCAAAGAAATGTACACTTCACTGTTCGATTGACGATTGTCTTCTTATCATTATTACCTCTTCTGCAGAACAACATTATTAATGACAACTCGAATATCATAAGCGATTGCTGTAAGTTTTCCTACTTCCCGACTCCTTGGAAGCAATCTCTTGTGTTAAGTATCCCTAAGCTGGGGCAAAATCCTGCAATTCCTGCGAGCTACCGACTTATCAGTCTCCTCCCGTCGATGTCCAAAGTTTTGGAGAAAACGATCCTCACCAGGTTCAAGGACCACTGTCTCACCAATGATCTACTTCGGAACGAGCAGTTCGGCTTTCGTGCCGCCCATTCGTATCAGATACAGATATGGAGGCTTGTTGAAGATCTGAGCATCCCACTGAACCTTTCAAGGTTCTGTGGTGTGGTTTTTCTTGAAGTTAGTAAGGCTTTCGATCAGGTGTGGTACGAAAGGCAAATCTACAAGATGATTAGAGACGAGTTTCCTCCTGATTTGATTTTGATGGTGAAATCGTTTCTTAGCGCCAGATTCTATCAAGCTAAAGTTGGCGAAAAGTTCTCCACTCCCCGCAAGGTAAAGGCCGGTGTCCCACAAGGCTCTGTCCTTGGCCCCCTTTTTATTTAATTATTTTGTACATTATTTCCCAAAACCAGAAAAATGTAATTTATATTTCTATGCTGATGATACAGCCATCATGGCATGGGCGCACCAACCATCTCACGTTATCACTAGTCTGCAGAACGCCTTGAAGAAATTTGAAGACTGGAAACTGAACCTTAACGTCGGAAAATGCAAGCTATGTACTTCACCAAAAAGCTGAAGCGTCCCCCGGATTATCTTTTCCTGTTCAATAATTACAGGTACCTTGGCGTTATAATGGACTCAAGCTTCTCCTGCAACTGTCACGTGACTTACGTTCTGAACAAAGCAAAGAAGGCTAAGTACACCTTCATAGCTCTCTTGGGTCGAAACAGTGCCCTCAGCATCGACAATAAGCTGCTATTGTACAAGACGATGATTCGGACCATCCTCCTCTATGGCATGCCTGCGTGGGCAACCATATTTAAGAGCAGATGGAGTGAACTCCAATCGAACTGAGGACCATTGCCCAGCATGGAAGAAGGACCGTAAAAAATCATTTCATCCACTCGGATATGAACATGACTCAGCTTGGTAAGTGTGTCCAAGATCCCCTGATGAACATGGTGTAGATTATGAAGAGCCATGACAATGACCTGGTGGCTGGAATACTAAACAGCCTGATGGAATTGAAGTGGCATACAAAGTATAGAAAACCGAGGCATATTCTTGATGTCAACGTTTCCTTCCTGGATTATTGGAAGATGTGATACCACCCACCCCCGCCCCTTCTCCCAATCTTCTGACAATCGTCAATCTTATTATTTTTTCATAATGTGGAAGACCTCTGGGGTTAGTCAGGCTTCTTCCCTATTTCAGTGTATTTCATGTGGAAGAAATGTACACTTCACTGTTTGATTGTCGATTGATATTCTTCTTATCATTTTGAAAAAGCCTGGAATATATAGCTTAGCTAGTCAGTTTCTTCAAACTATCTATAATGTATTGTAAGGCCTCTATTTCTCACACGTTGTTATCATAGTTCAGTTTTTAACATAACAAATAATCGTTGAAAAATAACTCAACGCATCTTTTCCACTGGGGGAACGGAGTAATATTGCCAACCACCCAATAATTATAATGCGTTGAGCAATAAAACAGATGTAAATTTATAAAGGACTAGCAGAGGTACCCGGCGTTGCCCGAGGTAATTACAGTTGTAAATTAAACAGAACAACCTCACGAAGTTAAACAATTAATTTGTTTTCAGTAATTCTACAATTTCCTTCTATAGACAAAGCAGTTGTTCAGATGTTTCCGATGCCCAGATAAATTTTTCTCATCTCTGCCCAATACTCATTCATTTTTTTGCTGGCATTTCGATAGATATGAATTATTGTTATAATCCTTCGAAAGATTATTATAGGACATAACACCATATTGTTGTTGGTTTGAAGAGTTGAGTTCATGTATGCTTTGTTATTGGTTATGTAGTCAACTGTAGCTCGAACGAAGGGACTGCGTCCTCTGTCATCTTTCACTCTTTCTCAATAGTCTGCTAACTCTCCATTATCTCCAGCTACTGATCATTATTAAATATTTCCAAGAAAATGTTAAATTCTAAGAAAAGCCCGAGCAACAGGAATTCTACATATTGTTACAAATTCAATTTTCTTTTATATTTCATAGAGGTGGGATGGAACCATCATTCTTAATGAACCTAGTTATATTGCACACTTTGTCCGGGACTTTACTTACCCTCTTGTTACTCTGTCTCAGATTAAAATGTTATTCATCTTCACCCCCGGGGAGCATCACTGGATAATTAAGACCTATCTTTTAAAATTTTCCTTGCCCTTGACGTAATTATTGTTACGAGTTGTTTGATATATTACATGACATATTTTAGCATTGAAAGTTCCAACAGTACATATGATATCATATCGTACCATTAAGACACGTGCTACTTAACCAATTCCCACTGTGATTATTTACTGGTTATAATCACTCATGACACGTTATTACGATTGTTTGATATATTGCATGCCATGTCTTAGCAAAGAAAGTTCCAACAGTATATATTGTACCATATGATACCATTAGGGCACGTACTATTAAACCAAGTCCCAGTATCATAATTTGCTCGTTATATTCACATATGACACGTAGTTACGAGTTGTTTGATATATTACATGCCATATCTTTGCATTAAATGTTCAAGCAGTATAATATGGTACCATTAGGGCACGTGCTGCTTAACCAATTCTCACTATGATTATTTACTGGTTATATTCACTCATGACACGTTATTACGAGTTGTTTGATATATTGCATGCCATATCTTAGCAAAGAAAGTTCCAACAGTACCATTTGGTACCATTAAAGCACGTACTACTAAACAATTCACACTATCGTTATTTATGCGTTATATTCATTTATGAGAAATACACGTGCACGTGCGACTAGACCAATATCTGCTATCACTTTTTTATATATATTTTTTCATGAGACGTCGTGACGATTTCTATGATATAATACATGCCATATCTGGTTATAGAAAATTGTTAAGGAGGTATAATGGTACCATTAGAGCATGTATTTATTCCGGGTATCTCACGTTCATACTTGTTCGTGCTCTGTCTGATAGTAATGGATTGGTGAAAACAGAGTGTAAAAAAGTTAATTCGTTTTCAAGTTATCGTAATAAATAAAACGTAAATAATAAGCTCCGGACGAATAATAAAATTCTTTTGATTTAGAGACCGTTCTGCCCTTTCAATAATCGTCATTCACGTGCATTCTCCACGCGCACCATCACATTAACGTTTAGAGCACACGCAGATCCGAACCGATGTGTTAAGTACGCCGGGTACCTCTGCTGGTGTGCTAATAAAAGCTGTTGCTCAGGCAACAATGGTCACGTGTCTTTTCAGTTCCGGCGTGTGCTTCAAGCTGGCGCCAACAATGGTTAAACGTGCATCAACAATGGAAAACTGTTTCTGTAACACTTTTTTGGTGGTGGTTTTCACATCACGTTTTTTGTAGTTAGAT
The DNA here is from genome assembly GCA_023313115.1 of Rhysida immarginata. Lineage (NCBI taxonomy): Eukaryota > Metazoa > Arthropoda > Chilopoda > Scolopendromorpha > Scolopendridae > Rhysida > Rhysida immarginata. The sequence goes on from JAHWFO010024990.1 coordinate 46,117, forward strand.
GTCCAGCCTTAAAACATTATCATGTTAAAAGAAACGCAAGTTCAAGAATATAAAGTTAGCCCAGAAAGGTGAGGGGACCAGGAAGACCCAGATCAGGGTGGTCATTCTAGCCGCGATTAGATATCTCTGAATGTCTGGCAGACTCATGGCCCCTCCATCAAAGGGGATAAACAGCGTTTCAGAATGAACAGGATGACGGACTGCTGAATATTCTCAAACGCAATCCACAACTGCACTGCGCACTTCTTTCCAAAGATCTGGAGATGGTGAGGCAAACAGGCATTTAGATTTCAAAAAAAGCAAAACGTGTGTTTGGACGAACCACGCCTCAACTAACATCGAGATGGTGAAACGAAAATTTTGCCAAGGCGGGAAATACATTTGTTGATTAACTGCTTCCAGTAACGTGAGTCCATATCGGGGAAAAACGAAAATATGTATCCCAGCACTGTAATTTGCTCACACAATGTTATGGGGAAAGTCTGAAGATAGTCCACCGTCCATTTTTCAATAGCGATGCCTTTAGACTTGACGAGATTGATGGAACTTCCCGTCAAAGCACTAAAGAGATAGAAAGATTCCTTATAGATGCCCATGGAATGAACATCAGATGCAAACAGCACAACATCGTCACCATATGCTAGTATATGGATGTTGATTGAAGCAGCTGTCAAATCATATCCCTGGACATCTGCGTGGCGATTGAGCAATTGTAGTAATGGTTTCAGGTGGAAGAGGGGGGATAGCACACCCCTGCCTGACGCCTTTGGACAGTTCGAAAAACGACGAAGTGGGGCCATTAATCCCATACAGTGCTGACATAATCGTATCAAAATTCCGAAGATGAAGATGGTGAAACACTCAGAAAAGAAGCACGTGATTCACTTCGTCGAAGGCCCTCTCCTGGTCAAGGCTCAATACAGTCAAAGTCTGACGGCTTTTTTCATAACACACTTAATGGTGATCAGGTTGTCGTACATCCTGCGATATGGAATAGAACTGGACTGACCCGGATCAAAGAACTAGGCAGTGAAGCATTTAAGCCGTTGTTAAAGCACCCCAGCGAAGACCTTATAATGTATGTTAAGTTAGGTTATAGGCCCCCACTGGGTCACGAGATCTGGGTCCGGGACCTTGGTGAGCAGGATGATTTTCCCCATGGTGAAGTCCGAAGTGATGGAGGAAGGGTCTTTAAGAATGGAGTTAAATACTTGCACCAGGAAAGGCCCAAGAAGGTTCCAATTCGCATTAAAGAAAGACTACGGGATGCCATCTAATCCAGTGCTGGACTGATGATGTCCAAACTTCTTGACTTCATTTTCGAAGAAGGGACTGGTGATGGACAGGGCAGCATTCTCGAAGAAAGATCTTAATGCCTCGATCCAATGCTTCGTGGCATCGGACGGACAGACTGGGTAGCTGACGGACGATGAAAAGTGGGAGTGGAAGGCAGACAAGACGTCAGAGTCCGATTCCACCACCCCACCTTCAACCACCATGCGATGACCTTTCTTATTAGCGCGACACTTCTCCCCAGCAAATACTGCTGATGAGATGTGCCTGATGTCAGATGCCCAGGCCAGTTTGGCCAGATGTGCCGCACAGGCCGCCTTACAGATCCTTAGAGTGTTAATCTCGCTCTTCAGCTGACAAATGTCATCAGCATACTCCTCCCTCTGTAATAGCGCCGGCTCTTGATTTTGAATGCTAGCCAACGACGGAGGCATGTTGAAGAGATGATTTTCCACTAACGGCACGAACATTCTCTTGTATTCCTCATTATCGAGCAGAGTTATGTTCAAACACCAGTTGTTACGAGTAGGGCCTACAGTGGAAGCTGGGATTGGAGGATTCCATAACCAGATGATGACACTGTGGTCAGAAAAACGTCCATTGAACCGGGTGAGTCAGCAAAGGTAGCATCCACAAGAATCAAATCCAGCCTAGATGACTCGGTGGGTCCTTGGTAGTAGGTGGTACCCGGCTGGGAACAGCACACTTTGCTGACACATCCGTTGCACTTGTCCAGACGAAAAGATGTTGTTCACGTCCGTATGACAGTTGAATTCCCTGCATGCACTACACGCAGAGATGAGCACAGGTAGCTGTTAAGGTCGCTGAAAATGCTCGTTTCTCTGCTGACGGACATGGGGAGTACACATTTCCAGACCAGATAGAGAAATGTCTAGCGCAATCACCCTGCACTCACAGTCATAGATACAGTTGGATACCACAATGGAGGGGTCAAAAATGAAGGTAGCGACCCCTTGTCCAATTGGTGACAAAGAATTAATGAAGAACTGTCCAGATGGAAATTGACTGCGAAGGCCGGGGAGGTCGGAATCTCGCTGGGAGGCAGCAAGCTTCACCTCCTGTAAGAGAAGAATGTCTGGCCTATACCGGGCTATAAACGTTGACAAAACCGATTGCTTGAAAGAAGAACCACGGGAACAAACGTTTAGTGAAATGATCTTTACTGCGAAGATTATGCTGACGGAGGCTGACCTGTATCCGAAGGAGACTTAAGCCTGTCAGATGTAGGTGGAGGCTGGGTTATCTTTCGTCTCGGGAATCGGGCTCGAGAAGAGGAAGAAGGGGAACATTCATTTCCAAGAATTATTAACAATGAGCATAAAAGGTGTATAGCAGACGATTGATAGGGTGGGCCAAAAGTCAGTTACCACCTACACAATTTTAAAACGAGTGCAGGCAGAGAAAAATTTCCAATAGTACAGTTACAGAGCTCAAAACGCTGATTTTAACAAAAAAAAAAAGAGATTAAAACTAAGCGTAAAAATAAACCTAATTAAGAAAAATGAAATTTCTATGCTCAAATTGTATCCACTGTACTAGCAGAAGTAAATGATTTGAAACAACGAATTCAGTAGTCTTGTATCCTTATAATTCATTGCGTTCCTAATGTGTTCCTAGTTTCTTATTAGTCTGTTTAAAATTCTAGAAGTTAGTACTATTATCAGATATATTTGATTCTAAAGAAATTACATATGAGCCAAATGCCAACTTAATATTTTTTTAAATCCATTTTCTGATTTCTTAAAAGTTATTTAGCGAATATTCTGATTGGATATTTTTGGGGCATTTTCGTTTTAGGGCAAACTAAGACCTGTGAAAGTCTGTAAAAGCGATAGGGAAGTCTTTAAAAATATATCTTTATACATGTTTTATAACACCAATTATTTCTTTCAATGTTACTATATGTAACTCTGAGAATTCTAAATGTATTACTCTCAGCCATGGAAAATTCAAATGTTGACAAAAATTGAATACAAAATAAATTCAATAAAGTCCGGTAAAATTTTGAAATGTTTTTATAGAAAAGCTTTGGAAACGTATTACTTCCAGCAGTGGAAAGTTTTGTACAGAATATACTGAGTGGCCAGATTGTTATGACCACCTGACATATGTACGCAAATTAGCTTTGATTTTGCGCTGAAGTTGTCAGAGGGTCAGACCATTTAAAACAGGGAAATTGGTTGATGACCATGACTGTATAAATGATTTGTTTCTGAAGATATGCTTAAAAGAAGCAATTTTAAAACTTTTCGACCTTAAAAGACGCTCGGAGCCATGGAGCGAGTATCATCAAAACAGCTAAATACGTTAAATGTTCAAGAGCAGCTGTTGTTAAAGAGTTTAAAAGACTGAACCGCTAGACAAAAAACTGGATCTAAACAGTGCGAATTGTGGCAGAAAGTCAATGTTCGGGCAGTAGGAAGACTGGCACAAAATAACAGAAAAGCTACAGTGCATTAAATTACTGCAGATCTTAATCAGGGATCCTTTCAAATGACCCCTTAAGCCACTTTTCGCCGCACACCATATCGTTTGGAATTTGGAAGCCATTCAGCCTGTTCGAACACATTAGTTGTTAACAAGATAAAACGTCTCCAATTCTCACAGGAATAAAAACGTTTTCAGTTGCATAATGCAGATGGCAGAGTGAGAATTTGGCGGAAACAGCAAGAAATCATGGACTCCGCATGCATGAGTGCAACTCTTCAAGCTGGTGGGGGCAGTGTTATGTTTGGGACTTGATTTCCTAGCAAGTGTTGGGATCCTTTAATTCGTGGAAAACAACATCTGAATAGCACAGCGTACCTGATAAACTTCACTCTATCATGTTGATAATGCATTCCAATGTAAGTGGCTTCTTCCAAAAAGACACTGCGCCCTGCCGCCGTGCTCGTATTGTGCAGGAGTGGTTTCAAGAACAGGAGGGAGAACTTACCTTGCGTAGGTGCCCCCACAATCACCAGAACTCAATCCGATTGAGCATTTGTGGGACGAGGTTGAAAGAGCCATCAGGCAGATTGTTCCACAACCATCAAATCTCACACAACTGGATAGTGCTATTGATCAGGCATGGTATAAGATTCCTGGCATCACCTCACAACATCTCGTGGAGTCAACGCCAAGAAGAATCGCCGCACTATTGAAGGCAACAGGTGGTCCATCGAAGCACTGATGGGATGGTCTTAATAATCTTGCCACTCAATGTATACAATATTAAAATGGTGATAGGTGACGAAGTTTTTCAAAGTGCTTCGAAAGAAAGTAAAAGTTTTTCTATTCCCTACTTCAAGATTTCTTCCAGATTTTCATTGCTTCAATTCTTCTGCAAGATACTTATTTCTTCTAATAACAACTGAATCACATCTCATACATATCAACAATAATTGGATTCTAATTGGTGAACTAAATATTTTAATTTTTGCATTTAATTTATGTTTCATGTTATAAAGGAGATTTCTCATATGTAAATTGTAAAATAATCTATTCCTTATCTTTCTACTTCAGCTAAAAAGTAGCTAAAATTCAATCAGAATCCCGGGAAAGAAACTCTTGTGCCATCAACTCTATTTAAATCGGTGTATTTGAATTTCACAGGGTGATAGGTGATAACATATGGGTCATCCACGTCAGTTTAGGCAGGCATTGGCACCTGACTACTCGGATTTTAATGAAATTAGGTATATACGCTGGCCCTATGGAGTTGGTAATGAATACCAAATATTAATAATTTTTATAGATTTTATGAAAGTTACGGATATTTAAAATTTTCGAAATTTGAGTGAGGGCCTTATCTATGAAGAATGTCACTTCGGTTGTATTTTACTTAGAAAGAAATGAGTGGTGACATATGAAAGCTGTTTAAATGTAATTAATTTTGAAAATTATATTACGCATGCGCGAATATTTATATTTAATAAAAATTTTCTATTTATGCAAATTTCTCAAAAGGGGGATATTTTTTTTTCGTTAAAAAATTATTAACATTTTGAATATACTTTCCTAAAAACTATACAAAAAATTCAA
>JAHWFO010024990.1:51853-93011 GCA_023313115.1 Rhysida immarginata
AGAAGTCAGAAAAGTATTGAGCACCTGTTAAATATGAAGATAATTTAATAGGAAAATATAAATTTGCATTATGATGTCGAATTGTTAGTAATAAAGAAAGTATATTTACTTTACACTTCCTTAAAGTCAATCACTGAATTACCCTGAAGGACGAGATAAATTGCAGAGGCAGCTGAAGTTAATACAGGCTTCATTATACTGGGTGATTCAAAAGTTAGTGTGCAGTAGTGCATGGAAACGTGTACAGAGCACACATCAATGCACTTTCTGAAGGATGTCTTTGCTGATCGAATCTTCTCGCGTGGCATCTGGCCTGCACGCTCGCCGGACTTCACATCTCTCGATTTCTTCCTTTAGGGTGCATTGAAAGGTAAAGTGTATGCAAACAATCAGCACACTTTGCCTGAGCTGAAGGAGGAATTATTCAGCAAATCTCACCAGCCATATTGAGCAGAGTGTTTCACAACATGCAACTGCGCGCTAGCCGATGTCGTGAGGCCGGTGGCAGCCATTTCCACCTCTGACCAGTCACTGTATAGTAGAGTAACTTTTGAATCATCTGGACATGTTATTCAGATAAAGGTACCGACGTATGGTAATTTCATAGTTCTTTAAAAACTTAATGAGTTCACATTGAAAGGAATAAAAAACAGCTGCAGAATGTTTACGACAATCGGATATTACCATAAAATTTATATTTCTTAGGATGCCGTGTCCATCTGAAGACTTGTAACGTACAAACGTATGTATTGCGGCTTGGAGCTCGAGCTTTAAAAATTAATATCTTCAAAACGGAGCAAAACATAGTTTTGAATTTTTGTATAGTTTTTAGGAAAATATGTGTAAGATGTTAATAATTTTTTAATAAAAAAAATACCCACTATTTGAGAAACTTGCATAAATAGAATATTTTTATTAAATTCGAATATTTGCGCATGCGTAATATAATTTTAAATTTTTAGATATAATCTATATTTAAAAGAGCTTTCATATGTTACCAATTATATTTTTCTAAGTAAAATACAATTGAAGTTATAGTACTTCATAGATAAGGTCCTCACTCAAATTTCAAAAATTTTAAATGTCCGTAACTTCCATGAAATAAGTAATATTATTTGGCATTCATTACCAACTCCCTAGGGCAATTGTATATACCAAATTTTATTAAAATCCGAGAGGTCAAGTACCAAAACATAAAATTTCTTTCTGAATTGACATGGAATGACCCATACTGAACATATTTTAGCAAAGAATGGACGGTCTAAATTTCACCATTAAATTGCTACGGGGAAAATTTTGGAAATACACAACCCACTACCAGTTAAATTATTCATGCAATTATGCTTCCATCACGACTCAATAGCCGTATTTACCAAACTTTTTTGGAGATACAATTGTCACAACTGTTGGAACATGTATCCACTCCCATTCGCAATCGGATGTGAATTCAACAAGACGGGGCCTCTGCAGATTTCAGCATTGGTGTGCGGAATTACATCTGCCAATCCAACGGAATTATCTCAATGGATTGGCAGAGGTGGGTCTGTTGATTGGCCACTTAGGTCTTCTGACAGCTTGTACCGCCATCTACCTACAGATTCAGCTGCCCAGTTATCGAAACAAGCAACATAGTGGAATCGCTTAGCTTCGACCAGTTAATATGGGATAGAATGAATATTATGAATGGCGCTGATGATTTGCAAGTCAACAAAGGATATATTTTCTTCAAATTTACAAGATCTGTATATTCGCTCACTTCCCCTCCTTTTAACTCGAGTTAGCTCTGATGGCTTCGCTATCAACATTTTGACTCTATTGTAATTTATTTCATGTAATCAGGAATAAATGAAGGCGGTTCATCTGTTTTTGATGGAATCTTTATGCAAATTATTCGGGGCCACCGAGTGGATAAGTGACGCTTCCAACATAACATCTTTGACTTATTTTTTATTTATAATTTATTATAATTACTCATTTATTCAAAAGCTAATAGATTCATGACTATAATAATAAAAATATTATTTTCCTATTTTTATTATAAATATTCGTTTATTCAATAATAATCAATAATAAACAAGTTTTTTTTACAGTTAAAAATTAAGGATTTTACACTTTCTTCACATAAAATTTAAAAATTAAAAAAAAAAATTATTTTTTTTTATTATTTAGTTTGATACCTCCAAATGTAAATGCCAAATAAATTATAATAGTAAAAATAAAAATCAAATAAAATATAACAAAAATCACTTAATATCCACCGGAAGTCTTTGGAAATATAAAAGATGAAATCCAATGGATGCAATATATAGGGTGTAACAGTCAAAGTGTTACAAACTTATAGTACTTATACAAGTGATCATAATAAGCATTGTATGTCCTATAAACATTAGTCCGGAAATGCATAACTGATGAGTTACAGAAGTGAACATAATGCAGTCTTCACTGCAGTTACATTAGCTGTTCAAACTGACGGCCTCCAACCTCAATGCATGTTTGGCATCTGCGGTGTAAGTTGTTGTACGCTCTGTCGAGTAGCACTGGAGTGTCTTTTATGTCTTCAGCGGCTGCCACCAACCGTGCAACAAGATCGCTTCTGACTCCACTGGGGTTTCATAAACGATGCTCTTTAAATGTCCCCACAAAAAGAAGCCCAGTGAACCTTCTGCCATGCCACTAGAACCCCTCGCCCAATCCACCATTCACCAAATGTTTCGCCAAGATAGTCCCGGACAGCGTGCGCGAAATGGGGTGGCGCATCATGATGCTAAAACCACATGTTGCGACGGCTGTCCAGAAATACATCGCCCAACAAGTCTGGCAATACTTCTTGAAGAAAGATAAGATACGTGGTTGCTGTGAGATGATGTGGTAGAATATAAAATCCGATAAGACGGCCGTCGACAATACCAGCCCATACGTTCACTCCAAAACGTTGCTGGAAACACCTGAGCCATATACCATGTGGGTTTAGGCGTCGCCAATGATGCATGTTCCGGCTATTGAGAACGCCGTTTCTGGAGAAGAATTCTTCATCGCTGAAGATAATCAATCTGGGAAACACTGGTTCCCGCACACAACGCCGTAGGAACCATCGACTTTCCATCGCGAGGTGGAAAGTCAGCTGGCCCCAATGCTTGAACTCTCTCCGATGGTATGGATGGAATAGCTGTTCGTCAGATAGACATGTGGTCCATAGTGCCAGCAATAGCACGGCTACTCATGAATTCGACGAAGCACCTCGTCCTTGAATCCCAGGGTGCGACGGGTTCGGCCACCACCAACACCTACACGATGCACAATAAAGGTTCCTGACTCACGCAGACGCCGTGTACGTCGAGCGAACATTGTGTATGCTGGTTGCTGACGATGTGCAAATCGCTCGTGATAAAGTCGGCAGGCAGCTCTTCCGTTCCCTTGTACTCACCAAACGTGTAGCCAGCCATAATCGCAGACAGATAGATACTAATGACTAATTGCACAGTTCATGTGGATGTAATAGGAAGTTAATTTGCATATTCCTAGTTAAAGTACACGATTGCTCACGTTGGTTGAGGCCATTCATTCACAGGTGGAGTGGATAGCAGAGTTCGATGGTGAGCACTGCCAATGAGTCACATCCACTTCTGTAACTCATCAGTTATGCATTTCCGGACTAATGTTTATAGGACATAAAATGTTTATTACGATCGCTTGTATAAGTACAATAAGTTTGTAACACTTTGACTGTTACATGCTGTATTGTTGTTGTTCTTATTGGGAAGTCTACAGTAGATCAAATGCTAGCCGTTCACTGGTAGAAACAAAGAAATTAATGAAATAAATTATAGCTGGTCATCCAACCGCTTTTAATGTCCAAAGACTGCTTCAGTCGTAGATGATAGTCACTTTTATGGCACAGTAAAAGAAATTTAAATTAAAATAAAATTTAAAACAAACATAAGTATAATTAACAGAACGTTTTCGAAAATTATCTTCTCTCATCCCCATTTCTAAAAATCAACAGGTTTCTTTGCATTAATCATTGGTAAATGTTTATAATCAAAATATTCTATAATAAGAACAAAGTACTTTATCCTAAAATTCATCTTTTGGATTTCCAAAGAATTCCAGTGGATATTAAATGATTTTTGTTTTAATTTATTTGAATTTTATTTTTATTATTACAATTTATTTGGCATTTATATTTGGAGGTATCAATCTAAATAATAAAAAAAATAATATTTTTAAATTTTATGTGAAGAAACTATAAAATTCTTAATTTTAACTGTAAAAACAATTATTATTGAATAAAGGAATATGTATAATAAAAATAAGAAAACAATATTTTTATAATAATAATGAATCTATTAGCTTTTGAATAAATGAGCAATTACAATAATTATAAATTCATTACTTATAAATAAAAAATAAAAAGTCATAAATAAAAAATAAAATGTTATATTGGAAGCGTCACTTATTCACGCGATGGCCCTGAATTATTTGCACAGAAACAGATGACCGCCTACATTTATTCCTGATTACATGAAATAAATTGCAATAGAGTCAAAATGTTGATAGCGAAGCCATCAGAACTAACTCAAGTTAACTTGAGGGGGGACATTTACGAGCTGTGAGCGATATACAGATCTTGTAAATTTGAAGAAAATATATATTTTCTTGACTTGCAAATCATCGGCGCCATTCATAGTATTCATTCTATCCCATATTAACTGGTCGAAGCTAAGATAAAAGTGCGTAAAACGTTGCATTTCTCCACTATGCGATACCAATCCGCCATGTTGATTCTTTCGCTGAGAAAAAAAAGCTGCGTCACTTCCTTTGAATTGAACGGAAGGCGTACAAGGTTGCACTGTACGTAGCCACTGCGTTCGAGAAAAGTACATGTAAACGTTTCGAGCATTAATCTAACGTTTATTAAAAATGACACAAAGTTTGAGAAAAAACAATTAAATGAATTTTACTGGTTACAACAGTTAGTTGTGAAGATTAGAAACAGAGTGAGAAAAGCAGTATGTAAAGCGGCAATTGGCGCACCTCATAAATGTAAGTTTGAGCAAGTTTGACATTGATCAATAATTGTGGAATCAAAACATCTCTTCCTGTTGTTGGAGGCAGCTGCATCTGTGCATGTGTAGTCGAACTTTGGTGCAGCCCATGCCTATTAAGTTTGGTGCAGCCCATGCAGTATTGCATTTGCAGCTGGGAATGTTATCACCAATCAAACACTGAAGTTTGTGCGCGAGTTCGAAGAGACTCTGTATGTGTAGACTTTAAAGTATTTTAATTGATCTAAAACAATAATAAGAGATCCAGAAAAGGATCATATTCGACTTTCTGCATATTTCTTCTTGCACAGGAATGGTTTCATTGTGGTCCTTATTGCATCCTGGTGGATACTGAACTGGTTTGGGAAGAAAGGCTCATTGTTGATAATCGTGTATTCTACAGAAAAATACAAATTGCAGCCACCGTCACTTGTATATATACACTGTAAAGAATTTTATTCGAAGAGCATAAAAATCAAATCATTACTCGAAGATGCAGTAGAGGATTAAAGTCGCGTTTCGGATACCAATTCTTGCACAGGAGTATCTTCAATCTGGTTTCTGTTTTGTTCTGTTGGAAGTGAAAAATACAGTTTACTCCAAAAGAGTCGATCGTCCCATCGCAGGTACGTCTTGGTTCTCAAGTAAGCAGCGATTTCCTCATCCATGTTCGTCGTGTCCAGATCCTCAATGACAATGGCCAGGAGTCGTCGGCATTTGTCCTGCATGGCCTTCATGTGCGCCATTTTGAATTCGTACTGGCACCAGCCGCTCTGGAGGAAGGCATTTGAGAGCACCACGAGTGTGCAACAGCTGTCTCGGATGGATTGGTTAATGTTGTCGGTGACAAAGGCGCCCACGACAAAATCACGGTCGTGGTAGCAGGTACGATATCGTCCTAGACCCGGGTGCAGTTTTTGAGCGACGAAATCTAGGTCAGCGCCGCTGTAGGCCACGAAGATGTCCCAGCGTTTATTTTCGTCCACTATCGGGTCCTTTAGGAGTCTGTTAGGAAACTTCGAGTACAGCAAAACCCTAGCTTCGAAACGGTATTTGTAGAATAAAGGAACCAGGATTATAGTTAATAGAAGTGCACCCAAAGGAATGGAAACTGCGACCAAAGAAGTGGAAGCTGTGCTCAAAGGAATGATCGAGGAATTTGAAAATTGGCAGAAATTCACCAAATACTCATCGATTCCGTACTGTTCGTTAGTAATGTCCGTGATGCAGTTCAAGCTTAACACATCCAAAATTGGGACCACTGCTTTGCGCTTCAGAAGGAGCTCTCCAACGTATTCACAGTCGCACACAAAGCTTGTGTTATCAAGCATCAGTTTTGTAAGATTCCATACTATTCCGTATTCCCACACTCTTGGTTTCACCAAAGGATTACGTTGAAGATGCAAGTACTCGAGATGTACCATTGGCTTAAACGAGTCTTTACTAATCCATCTAATATTGTTATCTTTTAAAAACAGTCTTTTAACATGAGTCAAATTAGAGAGACCTTGCTTGGTTAACACTTCAATTTGATTGGCTTCCAAATGTAATTCTCTAATCACTACACCTAGCCAAGTCCAGGATGCACTCAGATCTTGGATTTCGTTATTATTTAATAGCACACTGTCTATGCATGTTGTAACTTTCATTGGAATGTCTAAGTTATTGGAACGCAGGAGAATTCTAGGGAAAGTTCGAAACTTATTAGTACTCAGGTTCAGAGTTCTTAGTCGGTATTGGTTACTCAGGTCCATCGTATCTCCAAAGGAGTCGTCCTGGAGAGAGTTCTCTTCCATATGGACCATCTCGAGTTCTTTAAGGTTTGCAAATGTGAAACTTTCCACGTACTGTAACCGGTTCCTCTGCAGATATAATTTTCTTAGATATTTCAGGCGTTTGAAAAGATTATTTGAGATGGAGGCAAGCCTGTTTCCGTCGAGATTAAGAATCTGCAATTTAGTCAAGCAATAGAATTGCTTTGGTTGAATGTGAATTATGTTATTCTTCTGCAAGTAAAGCTCGCTTATCTCGTTGCTGTAACACTCCGAACCTTCTGGGCCTTGGGCCTGCGCTTTAATCCAGACAATATTGCTTCCATTGAGAAAGAGGACTTTAATTTGAGAACCAATAAGGATTTGACCCAGGTCCACACTTGTGAAATTATTACCGTCCAAATAGAAGTGGGTCTTCCTGGTGGAAAAGATATTCGATGGCAGTTGCCTCAACTGGAGCCCTCCACAGTCGACAGTCTCTGTCATTTGGATACTGCTTGATTCACACTTATATTTACCTTTATATTCATAATTATTATGGTAAACCAAACTTTCGCAATCATCACCAGGACAATGCGCAACGTACTGACAAAACGAACTGGGTTGACTTTCAACACTAAGCATCATGATTTTGTCGAAGATAGTGCCATGGCTCGTACATTTCCAGTCGACAGCTTTAGCGTCGCAATGACAGTACATGTTGTCGCTCTCGAGGCTTATGACGATATGCGATGACCTGTTCTCGAAGGAAGATACAGAAAATCGTTCTACTCGTCGAAGAAAACGCTTACTCAAACTAAGATATATCATGTGAGGTGTCCTGGAGAAGGCGTGCAGGTTGAGAGTAAGTAGGTGGGAGCGAAACATTTTAAGAGATGGAAACAAAGCAATGACATGCATGGGGTCAATTTCTGTCATTTCAATATTCAGATATATCAATTTGAACGAAGGCGCACGGTTTTGCTTGTCTGTGATTGTTGGCAGGGGATTACCCCTTAGGTTGAAGCTCTCTAGGGAAACTGGAACCCACGATAAATCCAAATTTTTCAAGTCACTGTCAATCACAGATAGTATTGTCAATTTATTTAAATGACCCACACGCAAAACGTGAACCAAACATCCCGTGACTTTCAATTTTTTTAGAGAATCCAAGCCCTGGAATAGAAGTTCGTCTGCAGCCCGAAGATCAAACTTGCGTATGCTCAGTTCTTCTATATTGGAACAACAAGTATTGTTTGGACCACACCCAAAGACTCGAGTTAGATTGGGATAGACTTCGCTTGGAACAGAGGAGAGATGCAAATCCCTGACATGTGGCAACAAGCATTGTAGATGCGTATGAGAAGCAACGGTCAACGATTTGTTAAAGAAGAGCAGACTGTAATATGCCTTGTTCTTTGCATTGCTTTGTTGACTGCTGTATAGGCTTTCCAGTCGACTATAGTTCGCATAAAGGTGGAGACCAATGTGATCCTCCAGTAGTGTTTTCAAGTGGCAAAACGGTATGGTAAGATTATTCTTAGTTGTTTCAACGAATATGAAATCCTCTGTATGAAATACATCTTCAATACAATGCATAACATCGTACGTTGTTGCATTTACATGAACGCAGTGACCCATGTCTACACGAAAAAAAGATACCGAGCACAATTTCCATGCCCAAGTGAATGATTTTACAGTCACAAGGACCAAAGAGAGAGCTAGTGTAAAGAATTGCTTCATTCTTGCTGCTTCAATTTATATACCTGGAAAATTTCATTAAAATACAAACATTACATTACTGTAACATTAATAACATCCATGCTTTAAAATATTTCTAAATATACTGGGTAGATTATTTAGTATACAGACGCATTTCGGTTGGTACCATCACCATGAGCTTACAGCTAAAAAAATGGACACAGGCAACAGAATTTCAAGTACGAAATTATATAATAAACTAGCTGTTTACCCGGCGTTGCTCGGGCTGTTTTTCGTGAAATGTTGCAATTTCTGTGTGTGAATATTCAGAAAAAGAACACATGTAAAAAGCTCAGAATTTATATAGAAAAAATACATGTTTTAGGTTCTACTATAGGGCCGTATTTGGAGACGCTATGCATTGGGAGCTTTTTAAAAGAAATCTTTTTGAATTTTCAGCATGAAATTTTTCTATTTGAAATGAAAGCTTTTTTCTTTGCTCGAGCTCAAATTCGAAGAAATTTTGATTCATCTGAAAGTTAATACACAGCTAAAATGAGCACATGAAAAACGTTTAGGATTAATAAACCATTCAGAAATACATAACCAAGTACCGAAAGACTAAACTAAGCCATTCGCGAAACCATACTTTTCAACTGCCCTATGTTAACATTGAAAGTTTCTAATGGACCATAATGATACCATTAAACCTCGTAGCTTTGAACAAATTTGAACTATCATTAACTTTATGTTGTATTCATTATTACACGTCATTCCAAGTTGTTTGATATACTGCATGCCATATCTTAGCATTGAAAGTTCCAACGAACCATAATGGTTCCACTAAACCAGGGGCCTTTAATCCTATTTTCACCCACGATAACTTAAAGTTTTATTCATTCATGACACATCATACCAAGTTATTTGATAAATTACATGCGATATTTTAGCATTGAAAGTTCCAATGAGCCATACTTGTTCACCTAACCAGGTGCCTTTGATTCTATGTCGACTATCAATAATTTGACGTTATATTCATTCATGACACGTCATTCCAAATTGTTTGATACATTACATTCCATATCTTAGAATTGAGAGTTCCATTAAACCATAATGTTTCCACTAAACCAGGCATCTTTGCTCCTATTTCGACTGTTCATAATTTGACGTTATTTTCAATCATGACACATCATTCCAAGTTGTTTGATATTATGATATTGCATCTCATATCGTAGCTTTGAAAGTTCCAATGAACTATCATGATTCCACTAAACCAGGTGCCTTAAAACAAAATTCGATTATTATTTATTTTACGTTGTATTCATGATTTCACATCAATCCAAGATTTTTTATATATAACATGCCATGTCTTAGCATTGAAACTTCCAATTAACCATAATGGTTCCACTAAACTAAGTGCTTTGGAACCAATTTCTACTATCATTAATTTAAGGTTGTAATCATCCATTCCGCATCATTCCAAGTTGTTTCATATATTAAATGCCGTATCTTAGCATTAAACGTTTCCAATGGGCCACAATGATACCATTAAACCACGTACCTTTGAACTAATTTGAATTATCATTAATTTTACGTTGTATTCATCTTTACACATCATTTCAAGTTGGAAATCACCATAGCAGTTGAAAAGGACGTTAATACCAAACAAACCAAACCAACTAACCAATCAACTTGTTTGATATAGTACATGCAATATTTTAGAATTGAAAGTTCCAATGAACCATAATGGTTCCACTAAACCAGGTGCCTTTGATCCAATTTCGACTATCATTAACTTTACACATTATTCATGCCACATCATTCCAAGTTGTTAATATACAGGATGGGGAACATAACTTCCTGATTTCAAAACGCAATAAAACCCATTTTGTTTTATATCTTTCATTTATAATTTAGGTACATATTTAAAGTTTTGTTTTAGACAGTTTTGAAAATCATATGAGGTAGATGACGCTCTCCCTGGTCCATACACTGAATAAGCCGATTTCTGGCGTTGCTCATTGCATGGTGTATTCGGCAATTTCTGTTGTTGGCTTTCAGGTCTTGCAGGGTCCTTGGACGGTTAACCTAACCGCGGCATTTCAAAAAAAAAAACATAAAAAGCGCAAGGGGTCAAATAGGGGGAGCGGGTTGGCCATTCCAAATCGCCCCTTAATGAGATAAGGTACTCCAGGAAATGTTCCATCAAAATAGCCATTGATGCCTTTGCTACGTCCTGTTGGAACCAAGTGACCCCTAAGTTCAATTCATGAAGTCGTGTAAAAAATTTCCTCTAACATGTTCACATACTGGTCTGAATTCACTGTCACTGTTACCTCATTTTCTTCGACAAACCAGGACCATTAACCCCAGCTGAGGAAATTGCACACACCACTGTGACTTTAGATAAATGCAAAGACGTTTGATGCAATTCTCGGGGGTTGTTGTCGGTCCAGTAGCGCATGTTTTGTTTGTTGACTTATCCAGTTAAGTTAAAATGGGCTTCATCACTAAAAAAAACAATTGTGTCCTCAGGAATGTTTTTGAGAAGTACCTCACATGATTTCCCCCGGAAATTGACGTCGCATTCGGAGAGTTCCTGCAAAATCGCCAGCTTGTAACGATGGTAATGGAGGTCATCGTGAAGAATTCGCCTCATTGAACGATCGGAAAGTCCAAGGGCAAGCGCATGTTTGCGCGCAGAATGCCGTGGGGATCGCAAGATTGAAGCTCTCACTGCCTCAATGTTCACACGTGATCTGATTGGCCAAGGGAATCCAGATCTTCGGCTTGTCGTACTCGATGTTTGTCTGAACGTAGTGACCCATGTAACAACATATTTTCCGTCCGCAACACGGCCCAACGGGGTGTACTGAACCACCGTCGAAAGGCGCGCTGGGTTGCCATCACAGATGTACCGTTCGAAAAACAGGCCTCTGCAGCAAACGCCCGCACTTTTCTGTTCCGACGCATCATGGTGACTGAACTGGAAGAGAACAAAACTTTAGAACTACGCCTGTGGAATAAGACCACTCCTGTACCGCTGCATCCGCTACAGCCTGAATTGCGCACATTTCAAAAAAGGAGGTTACATTGCCCCACCCTGTATAACATGCACCAGGTGCCTTTGAACCAGTTTTAACTATCAAGAATTTTGCGTTATATTAATCTATAACATATCATTCCAAGGTGTTTGATATATTACATGCCTTATTTTAGCATTGAAAGTTCTAATGAACACAATGGTTCCACTAAACCAGGTTCCTTGAAACAAATTTGGACTATCATTAATTTTACGTTATATTCATTTATGGCACGTGATTCCAATTGTTTGATATATTACATGCCATTTCTTAGTATTGAAAGTTCCAATGAACCATTATGGTTCCACTAAACCAGGCGCCTTTGATCCTATATCGACTATCAATAATCTGACTTTATATTCATTCTTGACAGATCATTCCAAGTTGTTTGATATAAAACATGCCATATCTTAGCATTTAAAGTTCCAGTGAACCATAATGGTACCATTAAAGCAGGTGCCTTCGAACCAATTCGACTAACATTAATTTTATGTTGTAGTCATTCATTACACACCATTCCAAGTTGTTTCATATATAACTTGCCATATCTCAGGATTGATTGTCCCAATGAACCATAATGGTTCCACTAAACCAGGTGCTTTTAAACCAATTTAGACTATCAGTGATTTTAATTTATATTCATTCATGACACGTCATTCCAAGTTGTTTGATATACAGGGTGTCGAAAAGTCTGGTAACATGGCAGATATCTTGGAAATTAGGCATTGTACGAAAAAATGTCCGTCATCAATAATGAGTTATTTCGTGGGGGAAATTCATTAGTTGGGTGGGGGGGGATACTTTGAAATCTTAAATAGTTTCCCCTATTTTTAATCTTATATTCAGATTGTACACAATTTTCAAGAAATGTTTTATTCTTGGTGTTTTTTCAATTGATCCAACCGTTTAGGAGACAGAGGCCCTAGAAAGTGTAGAACCCAATTTTATCGATGAAGTCAAAGAGATAGGGAGCGTGTCTTACAAACATTCCTATTCTAATTTTTCATGTGTTTAAGAATCCGAAATCAAATTTCTAAAATTCAAAATATTTAGTGCACTGTGAGTTTTTATTGATAAATATTGTATTTTTGAAATTCTGACTTCGAATTCTTCAAAAAGTAGAATAGGAATGTCTTCAAGAACCACTCTCTATCTCTTTGTCTTCATTGATAAAATTGAATTCAAAACTTTAAAAATTCCAATACGCAGAATGATTATACGCAGTAGGAAAGTTCGGACCAAAAATCAATAACTTTTTGTTACTAAATAAAGAGTGTTAAAATCTTGCACAAACATAAAATAGTATATGACGCTTCTAATGTATTGCTTTTTATTAGAAATTTTCGTAATACAAAATTTTTATAAAATAAATAAAATCTACGAACTGGGTACAGCTCTAACCAGCCCTAAGGACATGTAAATAGCGTTAATGCTTCCATGTACACAGTGGCGCAATTGGTTGGCTCGTCTACACGGTGAGCAGGTTCCTGGTTCGATCCCAGGCTGTGGAATTTTCTTTCCTATTTTCACAATAATAAGTGTTCTAATTCACTCCCTCTGGCATGAATGCAGGCTTCACAACGTCGCCGCATGGACTGACGTAAAAAGTTCAAAAGTTCCTGCTTCTTCGCGAATCTGGTCCGCAGCTATGGCGATTCCGGCTACCAGCTCTTCATCGGATTCCACTGGTGTCTCGTATACCAATATCTTTAAGTGTCTCCGCAGATTCCAAACAACTGTTTCCTGCAGGTAGGATTTTAACTTTTTTATCTCAAAAACAATGCCCCTGAGAAAAAATGAAAGAGGTAAATGTTGCTTAGATTTTATCCCTCTATCACCCTCACCTAGAAGCCGAGAGAAATATACCTGCCAAATTTCAAGTTTGTAGGCTTCTTAGTTCTGGAAATTTCGTAATGAACGAATGAATGAGTGAGTGTATACATTTTTCGCTCTTTCTTTTATATAATAGTGTTTTCACCCTGCAAAAATCCTCGTCGTCTTCGGCCGGGATCGAAGCCACGTCTACGGACATCAGAGCAACACCATCTAGACAGAAGGCCTGATAACGGAAACGTCATACACTATTACATCATCATTAGTCTACCATTGTTTATCCTATTTCTACCAATAATAAGCCCTAAATTTGGTCGACTAATGATGATGTAACAATGTATGTCGTTTCCGTTATCAGGCGATCTTCAGAGGAGATCATGAATGCCACTGAGCCATCGAGGCCAATAAGGAAAAGTAAAGTTGTCTGCTAGACAAAGAGTAATGCCCACGCAAATAGCCAGAGAGCGCCAGTGAAAAAAATGCCCTATTTTTGCAGAAACTACTCTGCATTGTAGGACATAACATGCATTGGGCGAGGTCAAAAATGCAAATACCGAGTTGGGTTGGTGAAGCAATGATTATTGCTCGATTGTTAACGTATTGTTAACTGTCGTAGCAACAATGACTTTCTTCACTAACTCAACTCGGTGTTAGCATTTTGGACCTCGCCCATTGTTAGTCCGCGCATATCGCAAGCTCATGTCAGACAGACAGATCAAGCAAAAAGGGGAAACCTGACACTCGGCACATGTAAACCTTACTTTTAACCTAACGAACATCTGGTGCAAGTAGAATAAGTGATTCAAAAGTTTTGAGAACTTTTACAGACGCATCCTGATTTTTTATACAGACCTTTCCATTGAAACCGAAACTGGAGTAACTGCGCAGAAGCAGGACAGCAAAAAACTTGCGTTTCCTACCTTGAAATGTGCAAACAATGGGCGTGTTCGACATGTGCATATTAAACGCACCTAGTGACATCACTCAGTGCGGGCGGTGAAAAAAGTGTAGTGCATTTTGTGTGTGTCATGAAAAAAAAGGAAAGAGCACGAAAGTGGGATGTTCACCTCACCCGTGCTACCATGAATCGTATGCCTACTGCTGAAAATAAAACCCATCATAACATCTGCATTTATTTAACACTCCGAAATCGATCATTACACAGGTAGATTTCAATGTCAGTTTAAACGATATACAGAATTCAATTTTTTTTATACCTGTTGGCTCTTTAACGATAACTAAAACCTATTATTGCTCTTTGCTAAAACTCCGAACTATCTATCGCTACATTTCAAGCTCTAGGACAACGCCATCTTGCAACGCACTAAACGACTCTGCTCCTAATCTAGGGTCATTTGGTGCGCGCACGAAACGCCCGGTAGTGCGCGCACTGGCGATGACGAACACGACCAGGTTCCATGACGAACACGTTAGTGCGTTTAGTGGACACACAAAGGCCTTTAGTGCGCGATGTTGAAGCGCCCAATACTACACATCCGGAGGAAAACGGAAGTTTTTTTCGTTAGTCCAGTTTCGGTTTCAAGGAAAAGATAAACAATCTCTGACGCCATCTCTTGAGTAAATAAACAAACATAAACCGAGATATATGATTTTTACCCCTTCCCCCCCCCCCTCCTAGAGGGACATGTAAACCTTACTCTGGACCTAAGGAATATATGTTGCAAATATTAGCTCAATCGGATAAGTGGTTCAAAAGTTTTTAGAACATTTACAGACGCACCCTGAGCCTGAATTTTTATATAATAAGATAAATAGCGAAACTTAATAGAGAAAACTAAGGTGGTCCATGCTAAGACGATTTATATTACACTGGACCTGATGCCATATTTAGATTTGAATGTGGCCCTGGAAATGACGTAGAGGAACTAAGAAATGATATCCATATGGTGAAAAAAGGTGTATAAAAGCAATATGACCGTTGGTTGTTTTGGCTGAAAATAAATTTATTCGATTTCTTTGAAACAAGTATATGCATTGAATAAATTTTATATAATGGTAACATCTAGTTTTAATAGCGCAATTCTTAGATTGTTAAATTTATTTTTAAATTAGTAAAATTAATTGTAATCTGAGTGCTCATATAAATCCTTTTCAACTGGAGCTAATTTGGATTTCATTATAAAAATTTGCAAGATACAGTTTTGCAAGTAAATCTTTATTATTGATGTAACTTATTACCAAAATGTTATCTAAAATTATACAGAAAAGAGAAAAATTTCATTAAATTTACTGATCTGGCAACTGTCCAAAGTATCTCGCTCAGCCTGATACTCTCTTCGCTATTATGCCTGAAGACAATAAGACCCCGGCATGATGCGTACATGTGCTATCCATCTCTGCAAATGTAGACAAATGATTCAACTCCCTTCTCCAACATTTTTCTTCAAGTAAGAACAAAGGAAAATTGAACTTCGCGCCATTGCTCGTAATAGGGAAAGCTAGTCACGTGGGTAATGCACGCAATAGCATCAAATGACGTGTTTATGTTAGTGAGCTCAAATTACAATTTTACATAAATAAAATACTTTACTATCCGATTTAATCAGTCATCTAATATAGCCCGTATATCATCTAATAAAACCCGCTGGATGATCTAGATACAATAGACTCATCCATCTCTAATCTCAGCACATACCTTACCTCTCCTAATTACTCTACCGATCCTTCTCCACCAGCCCAATTGTCTAGCGTACAACAGCAAATTCATGATATTGAACAACATGCTAGACGTGCAAAGGCAGGATACTTAACGAAATCCCTACCGAGGACACTGTAACTAAATACCTGGATCTGTTCACTATGAAGCTCGACGTACACTGTGAACCATCGTCAATCTATACTGCTTACAGAATCGGCCCTCGCTCTCCTACCAGGATAAGTCCTATCCTGCAATTTTCGTCACCAGTTCATCAAGATGCCATCATAATTAGGAAGCCATCAATTTCATTTGCTGGCAAGTTGAAGCGGAGTTCAGGCTTTAAACTAATTTAACATGGATTTTTCACTTAATAATTTAATATATTCAACCTTTATAATTTCATCACTTCACCAACAGTACCGTTGCACCATCCTTTTAACGTCCATAGGTTTTGACGCAGCATTACCTTGTAACCTTATGCCAACTGCAGATAAGAAGGGAGTCCGTGCGCTTCGTCAGATGATGCCTCCCGAGCAGCGTTGTTATAGTGTTCAGCAGCAATAAATGTAACAGTTACACCTAAGTTGCGCAGGCATGATTCGTGGTGTTTCGAAATTTCCTTATTGCGAGACATCAATGTAATTGTGTTAGAAAAATGGGCTTTCTCGTAAGATTGTAACTTATAAAACAAGATTTTAACAGAAGAAATTCACTTTCATACACTTCACCAATTGCGAGACGATTGAGTAGTTCACGAAAAGGTGCCTGGTTTCACCTACTTGGCGCATAATTGTTATTAAATGAAATACTTTTTTCAGTAGTTAGTAGGACAATTTTCCTAGAATAGCGAAAGTTGACGATGGATTCGGTTGCTTATACGTAGGTGTATCACCAACAGGAAACAGCTAATTAAAGTCGCCCGAAAGCAGGAATGCTTATCCGCCAAGAAATCCATGTTTTTCTGGATTTGCTTGACGAAGTAGGTTGTCTATTTTGCCCAGCAAGTTCAGTCCAAGCATTGAGAATTCGTCAACAACAATTAGCTTTACTAATTGCATTGACAATAGAAATTCGCGTTCGGCTTCACCACATAGCACGGACATCACGGAGCTCAATTCCCAAAGTTTATTATTCTTCAACGACATCACATATATCCACCTTCAGCACCAAACAAACTGTGTGCGAGATTTGGCTGCTGTTGCTTTAAGGGTTTTGACGTGGTAACGTTACAATGGTGACTGAAAAGGAGCTAAGCTCGCTTTGCTCTCACCGCTCCAAAAAATTGGAGGAAACTAAGAAGTCTCCTGGTCCACCTCACCGAATATCTGACAGCATCTCGATACCGACTCCTATGCACCGCGAAGTACAAATTAGGCCCACGGTGGTAGGTTCCTCACCGAAAAACTCTTCAGGCAAATTTATTACCGAACTTTTATTATAGTTTGTATCTTTTTCGCACTTCTGATATGCATTATCATACGTGTTCTAAAAATGACTATACAGGGTGACGAAAAACAAAGAGTAGATAATGATGCACATAATAATTCATGGTATAGTGATGCATTTTGCCCCGATGAACATAGGTCCAAATTTGAACGCTAACTGAGATATGAACAGAAATAAAAATGCCCTCATCAAGATCAACAAGGTAATAACTCAGGTTCTGCAACACCTAGGATAAAGAATTTTGGAGGACTAGATAGGTTACATAAAACTGTTTACACCGTTAAAATTTGATCGAATAGATGATGGTTACTAAAATTATGTGAGTTCTATACAATTTCGGAATAAAAGAAAAACACAAATCCACAAAAAAAATTTATTGACTCAAATGTACATTTCGGAATTCATAATTTCTTGAGCAATGAGTGATTTAACAGAACGACAATCGACAATCGAACAGTGAAGTGTACATTTTTTCAGATGGGACGAAAGCAGCGCTTTCACAAAACTCATCGAACCAGAGTAAATTCCAAACGAAATACACTGAGGTAGTCAAGAAGCCTATCCAATCCAAGCGGTCTTCCATATTATGCAAAAAAGAAAATAAGATTGACGATTGTCAGAAACAAAATACAAACGAAATAAAAATACAAGGAGAAAGAAGATTATCACATCTTCAAGTAGTCCGGGAAAGAGACGTTGCTGATGTCTTCAAAGTTGACGTCAAGAATGTGCCTTGATTTTCGATACTTCATATGCCACTTCATATCCATTGAGTTTTTCAGTATTCCGGTTACTAGGTCATTGTCATGAATCTTCATCTTCTGCACCATAATCAAAGGGAGGTCCTGTATAAACTTTCTGATGTGGACCATGTCTAAATCCGAGTGGATGAATTGGTTTTTCACAGTCCTTCTGTCAAGCTGGGCAATGGTCCTCAGGGTAACATTCTGGAATGCTTGTAGCTCGCTCCATCTGCTTCTATAGATAGTCGCCCACGCAGGCATGCCATAGAGGAGTATGGTCCGAATAATCGACTTGTACAGAAGTAACTTATTGTCGATGCTGAGGGTGCTGTTGCGGCTCAGGAGAGCTATGAAACTTGTACCTAGCCCTCTTCGCTTTGTTCAGAGCGTAGGCCACGTGACGATTCCAAGAGAGTCTTTAGTCGAATATAGAGCCAAGGTATTTGTAGTTGTCTACCAAGTCCAGTTTCTTATTGAATAGAACAAGAGAATCCGGGGGACGCTTGAACTTTCTTTTGAAGTACATAGCCTTGCACTTTCCGACATTAAAGTTCAGCTTCCAGCAGTTAAACCAGTCTTCGAACAAGTTCAAGGCGTGCTGCAGACGACTGATAACGTGAGCCGGCTCGTGTGCCCATGTTATAATGGCAGTATCATCAACATAGAAATATAGATTCCAATTTTTAGGGTTCGGAAAATCATGCACAAAATAATTAAATAGATTGGGCCCGAGGACAGGGGCGTGGATAGATTTTCACCAGCTATAGCTTGGTATGACCTGTCGGTGAGAAAAGATTTTACCATCAAAATTTTACCACTTGGTCAAAGGCTTTACTGACATCGAGGAGTACCCCTCCGCAGTACCTGGAAAGGTTCAACGGGGTGCTCAAGTCTTCTACGAGCCTCCATATCTGCATGTGACAAGAGTGGGCGGCACGAAAGCCAAACTGAACTTTCCGAAGTAGATAGTTGGCGAGACAGTGGTCTTGAAATCTGACGAGGATCGTTTTCTCCAAAACTTTAGACACTGAGGGGAGCAGACTGATAGGTCGTTAGCTTGAGGGAACTGCTGAAATTTGTCCCTGCTTGGGGATACTTTCCAAGATGCAGAGACGTAAGAAAATTTCCAGCAGTCGCAAATGATGTTGGTGAGATAGTCAATAAAGTTCTTTGGGAGATTCATAAGAGCGTTATTGCTCACGTTGTCTCTTCCTGGAGCCTTATTCTTTTTCAGTTTACTTATGTTGGTGGCGATCTCTCCGGCCTTGATGTTGTTCTTCGTTAAATGCTGCGGGACTTCATCAAAGTTTATAAGATCATCTTCCACACGCTGAGACATGATTTGACTTTCGGGATTGTTGTTGATAGGAGTAACAAATTGCATTTCAAGTGAATCTGCAATGACTTGGGCCTTGTCCTGATCAGTTTGCACATAGTCACCTTGTGGTGTATGGAGTGGAGGAAGCGTATCATTCTTCTTCTTCTTCTGTAAAGCTCTGACCATACCCCAAATGGAATTGTGGCGAGCCAACAAGCTTTTGAGTTTGTCATTCGATCTAGCGTCTCGAAGCTCCTTCATCTCCTCTTGAACTCTTCGCACTAGCCTGTTGTACTTGGTTTTGAGCCAAGGTTCACGATAGCGTTGCCTAGTCTACGGGTCCTATTTCTTTCAGCAATTAGGTGCTGGATTACAGGAGTGAGTTGGACTCGATGAAGAGGTTTATTCTCTGATGGATAGTTACTAGCTTCTATGGCTTCTGGTAATGTCTTCAACACGTTGATCGATGTCTTCCTTACAGTATGCAAGGTGGGGATGGTAGCCATAGTCCTTAAGAATATCTTTGTAGAGCTTCTAGTCTTGATGATGTATTAGTTCCTCTCAAAATTTATGTCAACATTGTCAAATTTCAACGATACAGGCTTGTGGTCAGAAGAAAGGTCATCAATCGTGAAGATATTGTACGGTTTGAAGAAACCCTTCAAGAGCGAGATGTCCAAAACGTCATTGGACATCAAAAAGGAACTTTTGTCTTCAGTGTGTGGTATTTTAAATTGTAAAACTATCGACGGTCCACAAAAGCTGTTTAAAGATATGTGTACGCAACAATTAGTTAAAAATGCAACTTCATAACTTAATCATAAAGTAGAATAAAATATTTGTAAGATGTTAGCGTCACTTTACAAAAAAAACTGTATTCTATTTAAAGGACGACAAATCAAACCGCCTTGTAATTATAGACAAAACAGAGTATTTTGAATCGGTCAAAAAAATTTTGGATGAAGGACCATATGAAAAGCTAGCTAAAAATCTATTAAAAAACCTAGTTGCCAAAACTAAAGATTGTGTGTTCATTTTTAAAGATGTACAGAGGCATTTTGTTCCTATTAACCCCATGGTCCCACGCTTTTATTGTCTATCAAAAACGCACAAGGTTGGAAACAAATGGCGGCCCATTGTCGACTGTATCAACTCCCCCACGCACTCGCTTGGAAAATTTATGCTGGATAATTTTTTAACTATTTGAAACTACCTGGTTATGATTTTAGCCTTAAAAATAGCTTAGAGTTAAGCAATGCTATCAAATGTTTGAAGTTGTCGGATGACGATAGGTTGGTATCGTTTGATATTGAAAGCTTATTCCCCAGCAAAATGTTAAATGAGACTTTGGCTTACCTTGAAGTACTGTATAATAATGACATCCCTTTGGGTATTGTGACATTGTGCATTGGGGGACATTATTATGGTGATAAGATGTATAGTTTTCAATAAGGTATTCATCTTTAATGGGTAATTTTACCGTAAGTTAAATGGCACACCGATGGGTAGTAGCGTTAGCCCGTTTTTGGCAAATCTTTTTCTTAGGTAATTGGAAAACGTAGCAGTCAGCACGTTTATCAAATTCCCATCGGTGTGGCATAGATATGTCGAGGAGATTTTCTGTATTTTTGACTTCAAAGAATCGGACTGTGCAGCCTTAAATGGGCTTTCCCCTGATATTAATTTTACCATAGAGTAATAACATGACAACTCACTTCCATTTCTAGACCTCCGTATTATACGAGTTGGCAAGTGGATTAGAGTTCGACGTATATAGAAAACCTAACTTTGTCCCCGCCTACATTAGATCGGACTCTAACAATTGTATACCACAAAAACTAGCAGTGTTCTACCATCGAATTAGACGGCCCTTTTTACTAACTTTGAATGGTGTTGCCAGGGAAAAAGAAGTTAGCTTACTCCGATCCTTTGCGAGGTTCAATGGGTTCAATGAAAAATTGTAAACAAACTTGCTATAAAAATTAAAATGCACATAAACCTTGACAAAGTCACCACTCTAGGTTGTAAGAAAAAGGAGGAGTTCAGAAAGCTGTTGGTTCTCCTCTTTAATGTTGTTCTAAACCAGGGGTGACCAACCTTCTTTTTGTCTCGGGCCAAAATAAATTTCTGAAGGTTTTCAGGGGGCCAACCATTTGTAATTCAAATCACATTCAAATATTTTAAGAAAGATTAACCACGTACAATCTTACTTGTTAATAAATTTTACAGTAAATGGTTCGTTTCGCGGGCCGCATAAATTCCTTTCGTGGGCCGCATTTGGCCTGCGGGCCGCAGGTTGGTCACCCCTGCTCTAAACAAAGGGTTTAAGAAAATGTGCAGAGATTTCGAGTACAAACTAGTATATAAAAGCTCTAATAACACTAAGAATACTTTAAGCTCGGTAAAAGACAGAATCCCAGTTTTGGAGTGTTCAGGTGTTTATAAATTAAAATGTGCATCTTGTCACAGTTTTTACTTGGGAAGCTCAAAACTTGGGGTAAATAACCGCCTTAAAGAATATGTTGCTTGTATTAGGAAAGCAAACGCAGGTGTGTCCTCGTTCGCCGACCATGTTATTAATGAAAAACATGATTATGTTTGAGGTTATACATTGTTGTAAAAATAATAAATTGCTGTATTTACTTGAGTCAATGGAGACTGTAAAAATTAGAGCAACCAACAACTTGCTGAATAGTGATGACGGCCCTATGCCTCTGCCATCTTGGCTGCCTTTATCTAAATTTTTGACAAAGTAATTTCTTACTGTCTTTGTTGTTAGAATTTGGTTATTATAAGTGAAGTATCTATTTTAAACGACTCCGGTTTTTTGTTGTGTATAGAGTTGTTTTGAAAAAGTTGGTTGGTTGCTCTATTTTCGTTGTTGTTTTCTATTTTGTTATTTTTTGGTTGCTTGTTCTGTTCACTTGTTTGTTATCTGATTTGCTTGTATTCGCCTTAGTTTCTTAAAAATTCTGGTCCTCTCGTTCTGTAAAATCACTCACTGATGAAGGAATTATGAATTCCGAAATGTACATCTGAGTCAATAAAAATTTTTTATGGATTTGTGTTTTCCTTTTATTCCAATATATTGGTGTCCACAGTTTCTGGCTATTTTGTTTTATTTATTAGGTGAGCACTGTTAAGATTTTGAATGCATAACTGGGAAACTACTCGTTGGAATGCGGTCATATTTTAACGGTATACAGTTTTATGTATCCTATTATTACTCCAAAATTCTTTAACCTAGGTGTTGAGAACCTGAGTTATTAATATGTTGATCTTGGTGGCGGCAGATTTATTTCTGTTCTTATCTCAACGTTCAAATTCGGAACAGAATTTCTGCTGGAGAGTGAATGTGTCTGATCCGTCTGAAAACTCGAATTTCTTTATATTGTAGGGAGCTCAATATTTTGTGTGATAACTTGAAAACGAATTAGCTTTTTCACATTCAATTTTCGCCAATCGATAAATATGGGACAAACCACCAACAAGATTCTCAGGTGAGATATCCGCAATAGTGGCATTAATAGTACCACTAAGATATCTCCTTAAAAAATTCATTGCTAACATATGGCATGTAATAAAGGGCGAGTCAAAATCGTTGGACACCTTCCTGTCTTTGATACCAATGTAGTTATGCAAATTCCATTAGTGAAAAAAAATGGAAATTGAGGGTGCTCTATTTGATGGAGCACCTTTCATCATCTCAGACAGCAAATTAGGATAGATCCAATTTCTATCTCGAAAACCATAAGAGCTACACAAAAAATTCCAACAAATTCGAATAAATTCCTGCACATTTATTCAACAGGAAATTTCAAACGAAACAAAAGAAAGTTCACCAAAATCCGATGACAGCCATGGGATTTACCAGGACGACAATGCCCCATGCCATCGGGCCATGATTGTTCGCGATGGTTTGAGGAGCATTCGGGGCAATTCCAGAGCATGTATGGCCATTCCGATCACCAGATGGATATCCTACACCTCAAACAGCCGTGCAGTTGTGGTAAGCTCTCCAGTCGGAATGATTGGAAATATCTTCAGATGTCTTCCATCGACTTGTGGGAATCAATGCCACGTCGCACCGTGGCATTTCTCCGGGTTAGAGGAGGTTCCACACGTTATTAAGTACCCATTCCATTAATTTTGGCATGTGTGTCTGTAAGCGTAGATATAATGAGAAAACGAATGAAAATAAATGGTTTTATACGTATATAATATTAATTTATAGCTTGTTCCTGATTCGTCCAAGTAATAACATCCATAAAAATATTTAGATCATTCACATATACATCACATATCAATACATTGCAGTCGCCATAAAAGTTTTCATTTCGGTCGTGTGGTCTTAAGCACACACAATTTTATTAGAATTTTTGCTAATTATAATTAAACTCTGATTATCATTTGGGTAATTTCCATCATTTCTATTTAAATTATATGAGAAGTGGGATGAGAAGTGGGAATATATTGTGGATAAAGACATGATGCAAAAAAGACAAACCTCTTGTCCGCAAACGTTTTAATGGGCGAATACGTATTTCTATCTCTTTGAGATCAGTATTTTGCATCATTTAAATAATAATTTACACATTTTACTTATTTACTAAATAAATAATTAAAATTAATAACTCCTCTTGATTAAAAAATAGGAAAAATGAAATAAGTCTTAAAAACAATTGATAATGAAAGTCACCCAATGTGGAGAAATGCAATTTATGAAGTGGACGGAAACACAGATGAAGAGTCTTGTGGAGTGGAGTATGTAGATCTGGATGAAGCAGACGAAACATAGCAAGAAACACAATAAGAAGAGAAGAAGAATAATGATAAAAGTCCGATGATCAGGTACGTTGATAACAATTTTAATAGGAATTGAACAATAAAACACGTTTTCGGGATATTTTATCCCATCTTCAGTTTATAAAACTTTTTGAATGAAATTCCCGTTAAAACATAACGAAAACATAATAATGAAAACAATGAAATCAAAAACAATGTGTGTTTGATTGTTGTGAACAGGGTAGTGTATTGGATTGTTGAGAGCAAGTGAAGTGTTACATCACCTCCTAGAAAGAAAACCTATGCACTGAAAATTCATACATTGTTACATCATCCTAAAAAGGCATTGTTAATCGTATTTCTACCAATAAAAAGCCCTAAATTATGACTTCTTATGATCATGTAACAATGTAAGATTTTTCAGTGCGCAGGCTTTCTATCTAGGAGGTGTTGAGTGTTATTGCCTGGGTTAACTGTTATAATTTTTTATTTCTTTAGTAGAACTAGGCCATACCGCAGCATAACAGTAAATTAGTATATTAAATAGTAAATATTATTCCATAATGTTTACTGTTTCCTTGCAGTGCATTGTGTCGGAATTTAGCGGTCCCTACTGGTGTCGCCTTTCTATCCCGGCTTTTTCAAGGGTACATTTGAGAATAACATGCCTTGATATTTATAGTCTTCATAAACATAATAAGAAGGGATTAAAGATGATTGGATAAAACTATCTCTTTCCGAACCCCTTTACCCTGCCATAAAACCTTAAACCCTAGACCCCCACCCACTCCTTCGCAATATATTTAAAACTAGCAGAGATACCCGGCGTTGCCCGGGTTACTGACACTTGTAGGTAAATAGAAGAACCTCAAAAAATTAAATATAACTCCCAATTGGTTAAGTAATATTTTAATACAACACAGAGCAAAGGGCCTATCCATTCTATGAAAAATACGAACAACAGGAATTCTAGTTGATATACCGGGACCAGATACTTTAGACACAAGTTTTTCTTGCTCTTCACGTAGAAGCTCTTGCTCTATTCGAAACTCCCGTTGCTCTCATTTCTATTTTAGCTGCAGAGTTCCTCTGACCAATACTCGTTCTTTCTCTTTCCTTTCCAGGCATATAAATTTTTGCCAGTCGTGTGGACGTTTGATAGGGAGCTCAAATGAGACACGCGTGACTCCTTTGCCTCATAAATAGACGCTGCATTATTAATATTTTGTCACTGCATCATCAATTTATGCTCATTATTAATAATTCTTAGAAACGGAAGTTCAATCATTGCATAATCAACATCTCAGTTTCCAACTTATAAGAATATAGTCAAAATGTATTTTAATGAAATGTTTGGATCTAATGTGCTACCAAATAAGCTAGTGATAACCCGTGCGTGGCTCTGACTGTTTTTATGATTAAATTTTGTAATATCTTAAAAATAAACCCATGAAAACGATTAGAATTAATACAGTAAAAATTCATAATGAAAATTCGGAAAAAATTACTGATATGCTCACAATGGATGGACCTCTCTATGCATGCTGCTGCTAGCTTAAATAATTTCTTAGTCCCGTAATCTTACTTTAGATGTTCCCCTTGATGTTGTTGCAATTCCCACTTTCGATATCTTGAAGCAAAACCTGGCCATTCATCTCTTTGTGTAGTCTAGTGGTCACCGATTATTCTATTGACATGTTTACCATTTGCTCCATACACCACAGAGCTAAAGACCGCTTCCTCTGTCGTCTTTCCATTCTTTCCAATAGTCCGCTAACTCTGCATTATCTCCAGTTACTGATCATTTCTAAAGATCTTCAAGAAATTAAGTACTAAGAACTCTCATATCTAAGAAAAGCCTGAATAACAGAAATTCTATATATTTTTACAAATTGAACCTTATCTATATTGCACAAACTTGGCCTTTCATTGTTAGCCATGAGATATATATATTGTTGATCCGTGCAGTGTGAATTGCGTGTTGACACTATTGTTGATACTATTGTTTCACAAACTTTTCGTTGCATTGTTGGTAATGAGATATATATAGTTGGTCCGTGCAGATTGTTTGTGAATTGCGTGTAGATACCATTGTTGATAAATATTGTTGCACAAATTTTGCCTTGCATTGTTGGTCATGAGATATTTCTCATTAATATGCCTTGCCATAACAATAAATATCGATTTTTTTCAATCAATAATTATTATTTTTTCGAAATCTAAGGTAGACAGTGACCTTCCTCATGGTTTGAAGGTTAACTATGCAAAATTTCTTCAAGATCGGAACAAAACTGTAGATTTGCATAAGAAACAAACAAACCCACAAACAAACATCCTTCTATATATATATAAAGAAGACTAGCAGAGGAACCCATAAGTACAATCAGGGATGGATGAGGGTAGTTTTTTTTTCACATATTTATAGAATTTTTATTCCACTGTCAGTTTGAGTATATAATAAGAATTTCCCCATAAAATCATTTCCATGAAAGATAATTTTCTTTATTAGATCTAATTTTGTCGTGAGAGCCAGAATTTTGTGAGATAAAGTCGGATAAATTACCATAGCGATGAGGTAGTTTCTCCGTGACGAGCGCCAACTAGCGGTCAAGAATTGAAACTGCCTCGGCACGCTATTTCAAGCCCGATGCGGAGGCCTAATATCTCGAATGCCACGGTTGGCTATGATATTGTTCATTTAAGAATCCAGAGGGCGCCACTGAAAAAAAAACTCACGCACGACTCATAGGAGTCGTCCATCCTGTTTATTCTGTCCATGCCAATACCTCCTAGAGAGAAGGCCTGCGGACAAAAGGTGTATGCACATTGTTACATCATCATCAAGCGGCTATTATTAATCGTATTTTTACCAATAATAAGCCCTAAATTTGGCCATTTGATGATGATCTAACAATGTATACACCTTTTGTCAGGCAGGCCTTCTCTCTAGGAGGTGTTAGTCTAACGGAGTATGAAAGTCTACAGAACCGAAAAAAGCGTTTGGCTACGCGTCGAGCGGCTATACGACATCTATAGGAGGCGCAAGAGGAAACCAAAACTCCAGAGGAACAAAGGGGTCGACATGAAGCGCGTGAACCCAATGCAGCTGCTCAAGCCGCTCATCGAGAGCGCATGACGGAAGTTGAAGTAAATCTCCAACGTGCACAAGACGCTGCGGCTCATGCTACTCGAAGACAGCAAATGTCGGAAGATGAACGTGTTTCGTATCGTAAACCTCGGCGAATGTGGAATAGTTGTGCAGACGCATTGTTAGAAGAATGTAAGCAACAATCAATTCAGATGCAACGAATCTTCGAGTGCTGTATCTCACATTAAGAGATTTGGACCAATATTTGACGAACAATGAACGCCGACTTCAGGACTATCCAGAGTTGCTTCAATTACATCAGTTCCCCTGTCAAGAAGTTGAAGCTTCTCAAGGTTCAAATCCATTGATATCGTTGGAGACGTCATATCCCCGAGCAAAATTGCAAGAGTTGTTGGATCAAACATCGCTCCTAAATGAAGAGCAGCTGATTGTGTACAATCCTATATTAAATGCGGTAAGCAACGAGACGCCAGAAAGGAGACTACTTTTCTTGGATGGTCCTGGAGGAACCGATAAATCTATTTTATTGGAGAAAGTGCTGGCAACTGTTCGGGTGGAAGGCAAGATTGCTCTGGCAACGGCAACAAGGGGAATTGCATCACTTCAATTACTGGGTGGGCGAACGGCACATTCAATGTTCAAGACGGGCCTGGATCTAAATGCAACTTCAAAGTGTAATATATCCATTCAATCGCAACGTACGGAGTTGCTATGCAAAACCAGCATCATCATCCGGACAGGTCGCTTTGAAATTTGATGAAGGTCGACACTGCGTTTGGAGGAGAAGTTGTCGTGCTCTCAGGTAGCTTTCGCCATCTGCTGCCAGTTGTTTCTCACGCAAGTGTGCATCAAGTGGTTAATGCGTGTATCAAACAGCCATACCTATGGGAGTATTTTACCACGCTTCGCATAAGCACAAACATGCTTGTACGGTACGCACCCAATGAATCCACAGCTGGTGAAATACAATCTTCTGCGGATTTTTTTACTTCAAATAGGAGAAGATAAGTGTGACTCGTGTACAATTTGTGGTCGAGGATTCGTCAAGCTTCCAAAAGAGATGTTTGTTCAGCCAAAAACTACCAATTCACCAATCGAGACGTTGATCAAAGTGGTATCCGAGAACATTGAAGAGCGATTCACGGAAAACCACTACTTATCCGATGGGATGGTCTTGACAATTCTCAACGTTTAGGTTCAAGCGATCAATGACGAAGTTGTGGAAAAACTTTCCGGAGAATTACACGATTATCTTTCAACTGACCCTATCGAGGAACAAGAAGGGCTAGAACCGCCACTATTCCCCGTGGATTCTTGAACACTTTGACGATCTCTGTGATGCCGCCACATCGACTACGTCTAAAAGTTGGAGCACCGGTTACTTTTCTACGAAACATTAGTGGCAACCAGGGATTGTGCAATGGTACACAATATGCCAACTCAAGCGCAACTGCCTGCTGGCATCCATCCTCATTGAATCGTGATTTGGGAAGATTGTGGTAGTTCCCCGCATTCCTTTGTATATACACGAATCTGGACTGCCTTTTCAGCTACGTCGCCGAAAATTTCCAGTGCAGCTTGCATTTGTCATGAAAGTAAACAAGACTCAAGGTCACTTAGTGCACCACTTGGATTTGTATTTACCCCGGCCTGTCTTCGGACACGGTTAACTATATGTGGGATGCTCAAGATCCGAGTCCGAAGCAGCGTATAAAGACACTTTTGAACCAAAGACGAAATTGGAATTTACGTGAAGAACGAAGTATACCCAGGAGTCGCCACGTAGATCGTATGTTGTGACGGATGTGGTGACAGCTTATGATTACATGTACATGTAAGTTAATAAATGTATTTCATTTTGTATAATATATGGGTGTTTAAACTTGCCTAATACCGCTGCTCGGTTGCGCCGGGCACAACACCCTTGTATCGAATAAATTGTAATATTTGTAATAACTTTTAAATCGGCCTCTCAACCTGCAATATTCCTACAAGATTTAAGGAACATGCATCATCATTTAATAAAAAAAGACAATATATCCCAATATGCTACTCACTTTATTGAAAAAGGACACAACCTTGATAGTCTCAATAACTCTATGAACGTTATTCATATTTGCAATGACCCTATAAGAACCAATATTTTAGAATCCACAGGGACTAACAAAGCAAAGAAACAAATTTCCGATTCCCTAATTAAAACGCAAACTTCATTTTATGTTCATTCCAAGCTATTTCCCATAACCGATTTGTTATAATGGCCTAGATCCATTTAAAGCAGTAGTAAATTTCTTTATTATTAAGTTATTCCTTCCTTTCTTGTGATTTCATACGTACTGTTAGTTGTCAGATATTATTAATATCTTATATAAGTTAGTTTATATATATATATATATCTGTATAAATATGCATGCGTTTATATACGTAACTTACGGTAAGTTATTAACAAAAGTATCTTCCTTATTGCTGTATGTATATTATACCAATATATTTATTCCTTTAATACAATATTTAATAATTGACTTAAAAAATAAATAAATAATTGATTGTAAATCTTCAATGATTAAAAAAAAATAATTGACAAAATATTGTTGGTAATAATATAATTATAACTAAATTTTATATTTCTCTAACTGCAACAACAATAGAACCATCTAGATAATTACTTGCAATTACCTTTTATATAACTTGTAGTTATAAATCTTTATTAATTCATATATTTATTGTATAAGCTGTTCATCCCCATCCCCCCCCCCCCCCATCCTTCACTTCACTCATCCAAATTCAATCACACTAACCCCTATTCCTCCAACAAATAACGTTACCTCAGTTTTATCCAATCACATTTAACCCCATACTTAATATGTTCTTGAAGACTATAAATATTGAGGCATGTTATTATCAAATGTACCCTTGAAAAAGCCGAGATAAAAATGCGAAACCGGTCGGGATTGCTAAATTCCGCCACACATTGTACTGCAAGGCAACAATAAACATTAAAAAAGACAGTACAGAGCACCCTAACTTTATGAAATATTATTCCCTCCACCACCCCCGGAATAACCGGGCAAATCACTTATTATCTTAAATATATTATGGCTCGTGGATTAAGATTGAAAAAAAAAACGTTAGACCAACGGCTACAACAATGGTATTCAAGTTTTACCACGCGAAACTCATTTTCATGCAACATTTCATGCAAGAATGCATTTTCTGCGGACAAAAAAATAAAGTTTTTTAATAATAGTAACTTCTATTTACTGTATTATTAATAACAACCACCAATATAAAAACAACAAAAGATCAAAACAGAAGCACATTTTCTAATTTCAAAGACATTTGCGAAAATATTAAAGAAAAATGGAACATCACTGATATAATATATCAAATTCCATGCGCCAATTATCAACACATTTACACAGGTCAAACAAAAAGACAATAAATTGGTTTGGCGGAATGGTATATTCGCACAGGCCTACCACGAGATAATGTGGTAGTACCGTCAAATTTATAGTACTGCTACCCAATTTAATAGGTGATTCGATGGGTTTGGAATCTAAATTAAAATGTTTCTTCATAAAGCTAAGGGCGTATAAATTTAATGTAGCATCTACATTAATAATGCTAACTAGCATAATTGCAATATTAGTATCCACTTCCATGTTGTCACTGACTGGTCTAGTTTTTGGTAAATATTTTATTACCAATATTTACCCAATATTTGGGCAATGTTGTACTTCGCAGATGATGTCTTTCCCTGCTTCTTATACGCTGTCATAACAGTGTTTGCCTGATGAATAAAACTGTCCATTTGTGTGAAATTTCTTGTATTGGGAACGCCTGTCTGATGGCTCTTTCAACTTTCTCCCACAAATGGTCAATTGAATTGAGATTTGGTCACTATGGGGGCCACCTAAGCCAGGTTCGTCGTCGTTCGTGACGATCGCAACAATCTCGCCTTACTATCATTTTCAATTGTCGAACCAATCTAGGGGTCAAAGCTTTCATTTAGTAGCAAAAAAAATTTTCAGCAAACAACGCACAGGAATTGTTTGTTCTTGTAACTATTACTGCAAAATACGAGTAGTGTAGCATGCCGCATTGTCACGTTGGAAGAAGCCATCTCCATTACGATACACCATCAACATGATTGTATGAACTTGATCAGCAAAAATACTTAGGAATGTTCTGATATTGAGACGTTTTTCTACACAAATAAAGGACCCATATTATGCCAGAAAAATATGCTCCAAACCACGACTGCCCCCATAAGCTTGGACGATTGTACTCATGCATGTGGGGTCCATGCTTTCATGCAGTTTCCGTCAAATTCTCATTCTGTTATCTGCATGATGCAACTGAAAACGTGGTTCATCAGACCACATGACTTTATTCCGACGTTCAACTGTCCAATCCTTGTGTTGCTGTGCGATTTGGAAACGTTTTATCTTGTTAACTGCAGATATCGAAGGTGTTCGAACTGGCCTTCGGCTCCTATATTCCATACTATGCCGTGTATGGCGAACAGTACGTTCAGAGATCACTTGAGAGGATCCCTGATAAAGATCTGCGGTAATTTGATGCGCTGTTGCCCTTCTGTTGTTTTGTACCAATCTTTCCACTCCTTTCTGCCCGAACATTGATAGCCATAAGTGGCACGTTCAGATCCAGTTTTCCGGCAGCGTCCAGTAACAATTTAACAGCAGCTGCTCTTGAACATTTAACGTGTGCAGCAGTTTTGCTGATATCAGCTCTATGGCTCCAAGCGCCAACAATCATCAAAGGCTGCTAAATCGCTTCGTTTACCTATAATTTTCTGAACCAAATCACTTCCAATGTCGTGGTAAACAACCTGCTTGCCTATTTACAGTAGTCCGGCTCTTTAGCAACTTCAGTGCGAAATCATAGCTACTTTGCCTACAAACATTAGGTGGTCATAATAATCTGGCCACTCAGAGTAAACACTTCCTAGTATAGATCTCACTACACCATTGTACAAAGCTTTAACAATACAAATATCATTGATATCTGCGTCGATCTGTCGTCTATAGTTAGACTAGTCTGTCAGTATAGGTTCACATTCGTTAAGAGTTACATTTCAAAAAATTGCAAAAACGCCTGCTCTCATATAACTTATAAGTTTGAATAGTTTTATATTTGTTCACCACAGCATGAAATCTTTCACACAGGACTGATGAAAGTGATGAAGCCAAGATATCACACTTCTGTTACCTGGGCTTTCAAGTCCTTCTCAAAAGAAAATCTATCAAAAACATTAGGCTACACGAAAATCCAAATTCATTATTTATGAATATAGAATGAAATATGAATTCCGTCCCAAACTGTCGCATATACAGGGCGAGGCATTTATCTTGAGGTAACTGAATATCTCGGAAACTAAGCATTGTACGAAAAAATGTCCAAAATCAAAAGTGAATTATTTCGCGGGGGAAATTCACTTGTTAAAAAATTACCCTCCCCCTTGTGAGGGTGGCTGGGGGGAGGGGGGGTAACTTTGAAATCTCCAATAGAAACACCTACTTTTAATGGTATATTCAGATTGCATACAATATTTGAGAAATGTTTTATTTTCAGTATTTTTTCAATTGATCCAACCGTTTAGGAGATACAGGCCCAGAAAGTGTGGTACTTTCAATGTTTTGAACCCAATTTTATCGATGAAGACAAAGAGATAGCGAGTGGGTCTTACAGACATTCCTATTCTACTTTTTAATGGCTTTAAGAATCCTAAGTCAGAATTTCAAAAATTCAAAATTTTTTAGTGCACAAATAAACTTTTGGGGGCAGCGGTCCTATGGAGACATTCTCTGTGTCTACTGAAAAATATTGGATTCTACATCAAAAAGAAAATTATATTTTTCAATAAGAGGAAGCTCTTCATGCCGTTTATATTGTGTTTGGAGCTTTGAAATGAATGTTTTTGCCATTTCTTCATTTTTTTTTTAAAAAAAATTAATTTCTCTAAAAAGGCTTAGCCCATTTACATAAAAATGGTCAATGTATAGTTTAAGAACCCCACTGTCTAAATTTCGAAAAAATAAAAAAAAATAAAAAAATAAAAAAATTGACGGAGGGGGGGGGGTTCTTGGGAGAGGGGATAGTAAATAACTCCGAAACGGCTGATCACAGCCAAACAAGTCATTTACAAAAAAAAATCGCCTTAATGAGAAGAGTACGCATATTTCGAGTTTATTGAGTTTGGTTTGCTCGTTTGAACGCTACAGTCATTTTTTAATTTTTAGAAAATAATTGATATCTCGAAAAAGGCTTACCCAATTGACATAAAATACACGCCAAGGCACAATTTAAGAAACCCTCTAAGTATGTAAAATTTTTATTTGGTTCGGCTGTTTGCCGTTTCAGAGGAGTTAGCTGCACAAAATTGGTCACATACGTACATAATACGTACAGACGGAAAATTTTTTATTCAAAATTTCAACATATCTTTACGAATCATGAGTTTTTAAGTTGATTTAAGCAAAAAAAAACTTGAGTTTCTGAAACGAAAACAAAGGCCTTCACTCTTAGAGAGTGGTAGGCCAATAACACGAATAAAAGAACATGAAAGAGCACTTAGAAACAAGGATAAAAATAGTCATCTAGTGAACCACTGTCTTATCCAAAGTCATAATCCAGATTGGAACAATGTCAAAATCATTGGTAAAGAAATAAATTACAAAAAAGACTAATAAAAGAAATCATCAACATTATTTCGAATGAAAACAATATAGTCAAACCACCTATAGACATTAATAAAAAATGGAAATTACTACTAAAAAATAAAAATTTATAACACAACCCAGACTATAACCAATACCGCCTAGAGAGAAAGACTGCTCACGGAAAAATAATACATTGTTACATCACATACGGTAGGGCGTAGCCAACGAGAAAGACAGGCCGAGGCACTAAAAAAAATTGTACGGGGCTGTGTTGGGACACGGCCGCTAGTTAAGTCGTAGAATACGTCTTGTGGCTACATGGCGAATAAGAAATCATTTTGTGCAACACAATTTAAAAATTGTAATTTCTAACATATATATGCAATATATCATTATTTTTTAACCAGACTCGTTATTTTTAACCGAACCTTAATTATATGTCATTCACAACTTACAAATCAGTGGTCTGTGATAGGAGAAGTATGATACAAATGTCAACAGACTAGAATCAATATCAAATGTGTGGTACTGCCACCTAATGTACACTACTGTTTATAAAAATCGCAACACCCTGATGGAATAGCCCAATCTGCATTAAATTTGGAGCATTTGCATATCATGGATCAGAAAAGAAACCATTAGATTTTCAGGTCAATACAATGCGTTTTATTGTCACATTAGTATCAGGTGAAACCACCGTGGGATGCAATTACAGCCTCTAAACGTCGTGGCATTGAGTCACGGATTTATGTGCCGTGATCTCAGTGGTTGGCACCAATGGGAACTGTTCACGTTTACATTTGATTGTGCCACCTAAATTGATGTTAGCTGTAAGTTTAGTGATCGCTGTACATTTCAAAGCATCATTTATGTTGTCTTTGAACGTGGAAATCAAAGGTGGCTTACATTTGATTCGTGCCCATTTCTTCATTTGGCAAGTATAACCTTAAACGACAGATGCATTGTTTTTGCTGATGTTGTTAATGTTGTTCACTCGTTTCTTTCTTTTCGAACTCAAAACCATAACCTACTACACTCATCTCTTTCACATGTTGTACAGGAGTGAGCACCTACTATTCCTTGATGTCTGCCGCTGATATTTGTCACGCACTTATCGAAGAACCTCGTCATTGCT
This sequence comes from Rhysida immarginata, assembly GCA_023313115.1. Taxonomy (NCBI): domain Eukaryota; kingdom Metazoa; phylum Arthropoda; class Chilopoda; order Scolopendromorpha; family Scolopendridae; genus Rhysida; species Rhysida immarginata. Next base: position 87,145 of record JAHWFO010024990.1, read on the forward strand.
TCATACAAAATTAGCTTCCTTTTTTACAGTCCTTTGTGAGTACACTGATCGCACCGTTTACAAATCCATCGTCAACATCGATGTTCACTCTCAATATGTAAGGTGAGTCAACAGCCAAGCATGTAGGATATTGCAAGCCTCCTATTTCGACAATAACCATCTTGTGCAATTTTGATCTTGCTGGATCTAATTCACTTCTGCGGCCATAACCATTAATTTTTTTACTGGCAAAACAACATATTAAACATGATAGCATTCTTGTTGGGAGCATCAACGCTGTTGTTGCAATGATACAGCCTAACCACATCGGGCAAATTTTCCATTCACTATTGTTTACTTTTAAATCTTCTCTAAATCAACTGCTTTCTCCTGAGGAAGCAAACTTTCACCATTGCCGATCTTGGTCAGTATAGTTGAGAATATTTCATTATTCTGGCACATCACTCGTGACAAGTGAAATGAATTGTCGATGATATTGGGCATCACTCGTCTGAACTGACCATGCTTACCTTATCAATTATTACACATTTCACAGAAAGGAATTGGCGATAATATTCTTGTAGGACCTTAGGAGTCAATCCACTGACCCCTTTTGGTCTGCGGTGTACAGAGTGTACGGATTCTAAACAGTGCAGAGTGTTCTCGTTCAGGTTCACTGCAGCCCTACCAGTGGACGCACAGACTATATAAGCATTACGAATTGTATTCTGCCTTGTCCGAATCAATTTAAAGTTTAATGTTTCCATGATTAATTTCTATCGTAAATATTTTGTCATTGCCAGTAGTACGGGCCAAGTACACATGTATGCATTCGCTATCGCGTGTGCACATTCTGGGTAAAAATTCTAAGATCAACTCTCTCTGTTCACATTACTCTGCAGATGTTTGAACATCACATTGCTACTCTTTCTTACTAGTACAACAGCCTTGCCGGTTTCGTATTCGACTTCATCGTTGTTCTCATATCCCGCCTCGCCAACAACACTTCGCTTGTAGTCATCTTTCATTTTGTTCTCTTTGTAAGTTGTTTGCAATGTCGTCGTCTTTCTTGCACAGTTATCTAAGTTCTCCCATCAATGCTTCTATATCTGTTACTTTCGTATTCTTTCCTTCTGCTTAAAATGGTCACCTCGTTCGCATCGTATAATTGGATGAATTTGTGTACATCTAATACATCTACAACTTCATCGCGAAATGGATAGAACAATGTAACCATTTCAGGCTTGTAATTGATTGTGTCATCGATGCTATAATGACGGTATCTAATCACTCTGTGCGAACATTTCTGCGTCTGTATGTATTGATGTTTGAAATAAAAATATCATAGGCTCCATCGTTTTCATTATCATTATTTGTTGTTCAGTGGCTTCATGGCCATCTGTATCATCAACATCTTTTCTCTTGATATGCCTTATATTCATTATCAGTGTATACCATGCAATAAAATGAGCTAAACTTATGCTATCTAAATCTGCGGTCTCATCATATTTTTGATTCATAGATTTAGCCTGTTGAATTTTCATCTAAATCTTCTTAGCTTTGTGCATCTGTTCTGGCAAAACGGTCGAAATGTTGGCGACTAGTCTACAAATGTGGCTCATCAAATTGCATCCCGCGTCTTATGCACACATCTGCAGCGCGTCTAATAGTTTTAAATTTGTTCTACAATGAATGCACAGCATGAAGTCATCCACATTGGAGTGATGAAACTGATGGAGCAAACTTATCGCACTACTAAATAATAATAATTATTAACTGGAGATGCTCTACAAGCATAGATAATGATTTTTCAATTGAAAAATGGAAGGAAAAATTCTGCGACTATCATGGCCGACGCCTCTACCAATTGGGCTATCGCAGACACCACGGACAGCCAAGCTGTCTCAAGGTGTCTTAAAAACAACCAAGTTGTCACGGTTGAAAGCCTAATGGGAGACGGGAAACTCGCCCGCAGATCGAGAATTTCTCCACTCCAAACTATCAGAAAGTTGATGAACTCACAAGTAAAGAATAATAATTATTAACTGGAGATGCTCTGCAAGCATAGATAATGATTTTTCAATTGGTAGCCCAGGTTCCAATGATAGTCGAGGTTCCTGGTTCGAATCCGGGTCGCAGAATTTTTCCTTCCATTTTTCAATTGAAAAATCATTATATCACACTACCGTTATGTGGGTGATTTAAGTCCTTCTCAAACTAAAATCTATTATGAACATTACATGAATATCCAAATTCATTGTTAATGAATATAAAACGAAATATGAATTCAGTCTCCCAAATTTTTGCATATATGTCGCTCCTTACTTAAATCATATTTGATGAAGATGCTGTTAATGTTAACGGTTATGTCATCAGATATGTTACTTGCGTCGAGCTTTCAGTTATTGGCGCATTCGTTTCGAGCAATAGTTCATCTTGGCGGCGCGGCGCCTCAACTTTGAGGCGTTCCTGTTGAGCCCATTGACGCTCAACATCGGACATCCGGGTCTTTTTGATTCCCCATCTTTCGATCTATATTATTTTGACGGTTTCTATAATTTTTCTCGTGTTTAGTATGCATAAATTAGGAAATTCTGTAATTTTTGCGAAATTTCCACACTTCGAAGGCCGATATCTTAGACACTATTAAATACTGAGGTTTAAATTTTAAGCCATTTTATAAAGCGCTGAAAGATAAAACAAGTGACACTTCAAACGTCGTGGTAGCACAAAGGAAGCCAGAACTAGACTAATTTAATATCCGCCATAGAGCAGATTTTCTGACTCAACTTTGCACTGCGATTGCGTCAGCCAATAAGGTCAGCACGAAATCATTGATGGTCTAAATCATGCTTTGTTCTATACTCTATCGAATGCGATATCGATCATTCTTCTATCAATAATAATTTTAACGTTATTAAATTTTTCGTGATCAACACTTTTCGTGACATTCACGATTTAAGCGTGGCATCCTAGTCTCGAAACCTAAGACGTATTCTACGTCAAAATCACATGCCCCGGCCTGTCTTTCTAATTGGCTTTGCGGTAGGGACAATTTCGGGCTTATTATTGGTACAAATATGATTAACAATACCCTACCATAGGTGATGTAACAATGTATGACGTTTTCGCGCTCAGGCTTTGAGTAGAGGCAACACCACCTAAAGACAAGGCCTGAGCCAACACCACCTCTACTCAAAGCCTGAGCGCGAAAATTTCATACATTGTTACATCATCATACCTAGTCATAATTTAGGGCATATTTTTGGTAGAAATGCGATTAAAGATGACTACCTATGACGTTTAAACAATGTATAACGTTTCCGCACTCAGGCTTTATCTTTAGGGGTGCGTTCACTCCGAGTCATTTGGATTTCGTTTCTTTATTTGCTCCGAGTCATTTGGTCTCCGTTTCTTTATTCGCTCGGAGTTAACTCCCTTGACGTCCAACATCAGGATACGCTTAGAGTCTTTCGGAGTTTGTTTCTTTATTGGAGTGCGACTAAGGTTAACTCCCTTAACTCCTGCTTTCGAGCTGGAGTCATCGGAGTCAAAAAATTTAATGAGAAAGACGACGCAACAATGAAGAGTGCCATCAAAGTTGCGACTTCAACGATGATTAATTTTGTTACAATGAGATACCGTTTGCGAGCGCGCTTGTTAGGAGCCGTGGCAACTACACAAACAAGAGAAGACTTTATTTCTTCCAGCTGGCGCATACGTTGTTTAACTATCAACATGGCCGCCTCTATCTTTCGCGATCATAGCTTACCATAATTGGTTCCATTGTTGTAGACTTGGCACGATACAAACGAAAATTTAGCTTAAATTGATCGAAAGTTTGATTCAAGACAATTTCAGTTATTAATTTTTATCTGCTCAATCTCAGTTCCATCTTTCCGCATCTCTGTGATAATAAATTAAAATTACAATTATGACCAGAACTTTGTTTTTATAAAAATAATAAAAAATAAAAAATATGTTATTGTTTATTCCTGTTAATAAAAAATAACTTAATGTTAAAAGTTCCCCATAACCAAAAGTGCTCATGCTTTTCTAATGCCTCCGGAGGTTGCGAAGAGGGGAAAAAATATCTTGAATCGTTCACAAGCAGTGTTGCCAATTTAGCAGGGATGTGTCCAATTTAAAAGCTCATTTTCATTATTTTGTACATTATACAATAATTTACGAAGTAGTAGTAATATGTTTATTTATTAATGAATGATAGAATACTCATTTGTAAATGGAGAAGATAAAATAACAAATAATAAGAATAAATAATAACAAGTTCACCAATGAATAATGGTGAGACTTTTTGAAGAGAATTGAAGACTTGTAAATGACTGGTAGACGGTTGCTGTGTATTGTTTAATTTTTATTAAAAATGTCCAACAAAAGACAAGCGCATGAAAAAAAATGCTAAATTGGAATTACTGCACACAAATGATTATAACCATCAAAGTCTTCGATTGTTACGTCGTTGTGTTGACTCCAACGATATGAAATGAGTAGATCGCTTATTTGGCCGCCATCTTTGGGGCAATTTGAAGGCGGCGAAAAGTGGAACTAATCTCTAGGCGCCATTACTATGGTTGGCAAAACTTCGATAACTGAGCAGGTAACCGAGCAAAAACTAAGGCAGAACCTTCGTTCGCAGTCCCAGTTATGTGTTTTTTTATCCTCTGAATTTAAATGAAGACTGTTTATGAAAAATGGAGGGCATTTAATTTTTTTGATATAGTTAAATGGTTAATTTCTACTATCTGACCAAAATCGCAAGCTGTTCACTTCAATTGTTGCCACGCGTTTTCTTTCCCGTCGATTGTTCAGGAAGCTGCGTTTTTTTCAGATTACGTGACCAAGTCTAAAAGTAGTTCCAGTGATGAACGACCCACCGTATATTGAGAGAGGTTATCTAAGAAAAAAACCACAGATCAAGGAGAAAAACAAATTTTTAATGTTTTCTCCTTAATCTGTGGAAAAAAACTACCTTTAATTTTAACAAACTTTTACCACTCTCGGCGCTTCGCGCCTCACGTCGGCCCTGCGGGCCTCATTCAATGAGGCTCATTGGTCACTGTTTTCCGTTACTCGAACGCCTTCGGCGTTCTGTCTACGACGTCCCCCTCCGGGGGTAAATAATTGATATATACCCCAAACTATTTGGTTACAGGAGGCAGTTGGTTTCCCCTCGGCCGGTTACAGGAGGCTAATGATCCGTATTTTTTAGTGGTCACATAAATGGCTGCCAGAAAGTTACGGGAACTCATTTTATGGTTAAACCTAAGTTAACCCAACCTCAGTTAACCTAACCCAACACCAGAACACTAAAAAAAAATGCTGGCTTACCTTTAAGACATGATTCCTTTTGACAATGGCTAATCATCCAGAAAGCAAAAAAAAAAGAAAATCAGAAATCCACAAATAGCTCGAAACCACCGCGATATGCTAATTATGTGTGGTTGCAATGGCAACAGCTACAGCACGACGGGAAAAAACGGCAAAAACACGCCTTCCAACGCCTAATTCCAGAAACAAGCCACTTCACAACCAAAGACAATAAAAGTCCACTACCAGAAACACCAAATATGTGATATCACTTCGCGCCAAACATAAGAAACACCACAGCCATAAAATCACCCAACAATTGAATTTGAAAGAAGGATAAAACGCAGGAGCAACAATTGAATTGAACAAACGCGATAAAAGCAAAGCCGTGGTCAGATAGCTCAAACCAACCCTATATTGTATGTAAGTATGATTTAAAAACTCTGCTTGTTTTATTTTTTATCCCAACAGCTGTAATGTAAAATCAGCTGACTATTAATTTTCAATGTCTGCACATCGCGCGATGACTGATCATGCGACCAAGGTAAATGGAATTTTTA
>JAHWFO010024990.1:96543-126849 GCA_023313115.1 Rhysida immarginata
GCAAACTGTATCGTGTGATATATCAAACGAAAGGGCTTACTGTAAGGATCTCAAATATATTTTTTTTATAATTTTAAAATAAATAGTTTTAATGTTATTTAAGAAAAAAAAAATGAAAATTGACCATCCCCCCCTTATCTCCGAAACTACTGAGCCTAAAATTTCGAAAAAAATAAAGAAAATAGTTCTTTGCTTATAGATTACAGGAAAACCTAAAAGAAGTTTATGGTCTTAAAATAACATGGTAAGTCTCTCAATATTGTGCTATCGATCAGTATCTTCAGCTGTTCCTGAAACTGAAACTGTTTTGTTCAAAATAAATATTAGAAATTAAAAAATATAAATATAATGAACGTAAATACATTAGAAATTAAAGACAACTATAAAATAAATGAGTTGTTTTTCAATAGTCATCTTATATATAAAATGCTAACTTCTCCTGCTCCATGCCCGTGTCCATAGTGCCGAGCAATCCAACCTTTATTGTTTCCAACAAACGAAAAAACATTGATTATTAAATTCCGAGAAAATACTGATGTTATAGATTTTTTTACTCGCAGCCAACGTTAGCTAGCTTATTTAATATATCTACTAGAAGAGGTACTCGGCGTTGCCCGGGATAATTACACGCGTAGGTAAACAGAATAATCTCAAAAAAACTAAATTATAACTCCCAATTGGCGAAATAATAACTCAATCAATACAACACAGAGCAAAGGGACTATGCATTCTACGAAAAATACAAAAAACAGGAATTCTAGGTGATATAGCAGGACCAGATAATTTAGATTCAATTTTTTTTGCCTTTGACGTAGAAGCTCTTGCTCTATTCGAAACTCCTTTTGCTCAGATGTTTCAAATGCTCGTATAGCTTTTTCTGTTTTAGTTGTTTCTCTGAACAATACTCGTTCTTTCTCTTTCCTTTCCTGGCACATAAATTTTTGCCAGTCGTCTGGGCGTTTGATAGTGATCTCAAGGGAGACACGCGTGTCCCCTTTGCCTCATCAATAGATGCTGCCTTATTGATGTTCTGTCACTGCATCATCATTTTATGCTCATTATTAATGATTCTTGGAAACGAATGTTCAATCATCGCATTATCAACTTGTGTAAAATATATACATTCCCACAGAATATAGTCAAAATGTATTTTTATGAAATGTTTGGATCTGATGTGCTACAAAATAAGCTAGGTGATAACCCCGGGCGTGGCTCGGATTGTTTTTATGATTAAATTTTGCAATATCTTAAAAATAAACACATGAAAACGCTTAGAATTAAGACAGTAAAAATTCATAATGAAAACTCGGAAAAAATTTTTAAATGCTCACAATGGATGGATCTCTCCATGTATGCCGCTGCTAGCCTAAATAACTTCTTAGTCACGTAATCTTACTTTAGATGTTCCCCTTGATGTTTTTGCAATTCCCACTCTCGATGTCAAGTATGCAAAATTTCATCAAGATCGGAGTAAAACTGTAGATTTTTGTCACGGAAATCCAACGCCAATTTGATTTCCGATGACACTCGTACTGGATTTCCGCCTCGAATTTTCTACAACACCAGAAGGAGGGAGGAGATCCAGGCGACGCGTCATTCGCATCAACACGCCTGCTCCAATAGGAGAGCAGAACATCATCGGCGCGTCAAATTTAAAAAGAGTGAGGAAAAAGTAAAAAGACAAGTTTTGGATTCCGTAGAGAGCGGTTGTGATAACGAGGACGACCTGGATTTGCGGCACGAATTATGCAGCATTATAAGGGCGACGAGCAGGCATAAGCAGGGTGTGAAATGCAACGAACCCCGGGTGGCCGATACGGATGGAAGCTCGTCAGACAACGAGGCATGCCGTAAAGCTTCCGAGGCGGAGGTTTCTTCACCGCGTCGTAATTGGAATGCCGACGGGAGAGACGAAAGCAACCGGAGCAAATTCGGAGCGCATGCAGCCGTGGAACAAATGTTAACGGGGAGTCCGACCGTTTCTGTGAGTACTATGTTTTCTATGGGCGGAAACGCCAGCTTACTCGGGAATATATTTGGAAATCTATTCCGACGAGAGTTCCACTCTAACGTATTCGTTGGAGGCATGCGACCAGTAGTTTCCTTCGCTAAATTGCAACATGGCTTTGAAGCACGTGATTAGTGCTTTGTGTGTATTGAAGCCGGAGCTATTACAGTGGGAATTTCCTCGTCTTATTTGAGTCACAAGTGTTAATCTTTCTTTGTAAATTTTTATACATTTTACTAAAAAGAATGTTTTCATTGTCTTTTAGCGAGAGCATATGAGGAAGCAATTGTCTTCGCTATTATGAACTTTGTCAATACTCGTATTATGTATAAAGACTTTACCGGACATTAACTATTCGTGACTTAGACCTCATGGTGTGATAGTTGAAATTAATAAAATGATTATGTAATATTGTGGAAACCGAAATTCTACGCGTAGTAGAACTGTGGACTGGAATTGTGGCTTTTCTTTAAAATAATTTGTTGGAGCGAATTGAAGGGTTTATTGTTAGCCTATAAAAATTATGCAGCCCAATCAGCATTTTAATAAGTATTGAATTTAGCTTTTGATTAAGTGTATTTGTTTGAATTGAATTTGCTTAAAGCATACCTTGCATGATAGCTGCAGCGGTATTTTGCTGTTTACTTTAAATCATTCCAGAGAGAGCTAGAATGAATGTATTTAAATATAAAAAAAGTTATTGATTTTGATTGTGGAATTTAGTGATTGTGTTTATTGCTTTATGATAACAAATTATAGAGGTGCTTGTTATTTATCTTTTACTTAACCCTTGCTGTAGGGATTATACCAGGAGACCAATTAAGCATTTGGTTAACGTTCTTAATTGTAATTAAGTAAATGCTATCTTTATTTTGTTTAAGTGACTGAATCAACTGTTCACTACTTACTAAATTTTATTTACTGGTTTTGTTATAATTTTACGCATGTAATATAACTTATTAGTGTATATCTTAAGTTAGCAAATGTTTAGCAAAGATATTTAATTTTATTTATTTGAGTGGTTACTTATGAATTAAGTATATCATTGTTTCTTTTGTTACATCATTAAAAATAATTATTTATTGAGTTATATGGTCGTCCGCTGTCACGTACTTTTCTTTGCACTGCGTTATTCTGAAATTACAGTATCTACACGTCACAATTTGCATAAGAAACAAACAAACAAACAAACCCACAAACACACATCCTTCTTTATATATATAGACTAGCAGAGGACCCGGCGTTGCCCGGGATAATTACGCTTGTAGGTAAACAGAACAACCTCAAAAAGCTAAATTAAATGTCCAAATTGGTTAAATAATAACTCATTCACTACAATATAGAGCGAAGAGACTATCCATTCTAAGAAAAATCCGAAAGACAGGAAATTTACCTCTTCACTGAAAAAATCCATTCTACGTGATATACCGGGACTTGATTTACCGAAAAGAATTTTTTAAAGGCTCACAATGGATGGACCTCTCCAAGGATGCCTTCTTGTCTAAATAATTTTTTACTCACGTAATCTTACTTTAGATGTGCACTTGATGTTGTTGCAATTTCCTTTCTTCTATTTACTTGCTTACCATTTGCTCAATACAGCACGGAGCTAAAGGAGTGCTTCCTCTATCGTCTTTCACTCTTTCTCAATAGTCTGCTAACTCATCATCTCCAGTTACTGATCATTTTTAAAGATTTTCAAGAAATTGTTAAGTACTAAGAATTCTCTTTTCTAAGAAAAGCCTTAATAACAGGAATTCTATGCATTGAATTCTATATTGTACACACTTTGCCTTTCATTGTTGGTGATGAAACATATATTGTTGGTCCGTGTGAATTGCGTGTTGATCCCATTGTTGATACTTATTGTTACAAAAACTTTGTCTTGCACTGTTGGTCATGATATATTTCTCATTAATATGCCCTGCCATAACCATGAATATCGATTTTTTATCGATAATTATTATTTTTCCGAAATCTGAGGTAGACAGTGACCTTCCTCATGGTTTGAAGGTCAAGTATGCAAAATTTCATCAAGATCGGAATAAAACTGTAGATTTGCATAAGAAACAAACAAACCCACAAACAAACATCGTTCTTCCTTCTATATATGAATTCACACTACGCTCGGACCAGCAACAGATATCTCATGACCAACAAGGCAAGGCAAAGTTTGTGCAACAATAGGCCCGTCGTGTTCGCATCAACAATGGTCTCAATGCGCAATTCACCAATAACAATGAGCACAAAATTATTCAAAGAATTATAATTATGAACATAAAATGATGATGCAATGACAGAACATTCGTTTCCAAGAATTATTAACAATGAACAGGAAATGGATATAATATACGATATAGATAGGGCAGTCTCTGTCGATGAGGCAAAGGAGGTACTTATCCTTCCTTCAGCTCCCTAACAAGCGTAATTATCCCGGGCAACGCCGGGTCCTCTGCTGGTTATATATATAGAAAGAAGATTATCATTAAAAAGAATTCGCGCTAGACTAAATACGTTAGGAAAATCAAATTAAAATCCTAAATAAGTAATTTTAGCTATTTTAAATTTTTTAATTAAATTTAATTTTTATTTAAATTTTAATAAAAACAGTTGCGAATGTGTGGTACTGCATTGCCAGAACGATGTTAATTAATTAAAAAATCGTTACTCTATTCGCAAAGTCGGTCGGTCGGTCAATTCTTCAGGTTTTAATTGTAGATAGTCCAGGGGGTGGGCTTTGTGAATGCCACCAATTCAAAGCATTTTGTCTTCAATTCTTAACCGTATATAAATCACCAAAATGCCTTCCAAAAATTGCAGTCGAATGCATTAAGAATGCTATCGGTGTACACGAAAAGATTATTATAGTAGGAGGCTTCAATATTAATTTTAAGGACAAATCAAAAAATGAAATATCAGAATACCTTCTGTCACTTGGTCTTACTCCACATATTCAAGAATATACGACAAGACAGAATTCAGCAATAGGCAATATATTCAGCAATTTCCCTCTAAAATCCGGTGCCATACATAATTTTTTTACAAATTTGGGTCAGATTTAAAAAAAAAAACATGGTAGATAACATATTCACCGTACGGAACCCTCTCCATGCGAGTTCTACTCGCACTTGTCCATTTATTATTTTTATTTATTTATTTATTTTTTTGTACTTTATTTAGATTTTTTTGAATTGCTTTTCTTTTTGTGTTGTCCTTTGTTGTTTAATAGTTTTTTTGTGTTTTTTTTTTTTTTGATTTGGCTCTTATTGTTGACTTATTTTCCTTTTTTTTTTCTTTTTAGTGACTCAGGATCTTCCACCCCCACCTCCGGCTGCTGTGACCATCATACAGCAGTCGTTAATCCAGGTTAGTTCAGGGACCAAACTCGTCGGCCTTAGGCCATACAGGCCCTGGATGGATGTATTGGATTACAATACATAATAAAAATAAATAAAATAAATAATAAAAAATTTAATTTTCTTTTTTCCTTTCTTTTTCATTTAAATTTTTTGAGCTTATGCCTGTTGAGGGCAACACTGGGCTTTACTGTCTGGTTACTCCTTGTTCTTGTTACAATTATTATTATTAAAAAAATTATTATTGTTGTTGATATTGTTTCTGGTTTAATGTCATACTAATTATACTATTTTTATACATTGATCTGAAAAAAGTAGTGAAAGATTGCCCTAGACAGGCCTCCAAGCCTTTTGGGCACTTTTTAACCCTGAATTTAAAAGTATTCTTTTTTTTTTAAACAAAAAACAATTGATGAGTTCAGTCTCCTTTTAATGGGGGAAATCGTAAAATTAATAAAAACAAAAAAATAAATAATAAATAAAGTCACCAATCTTGAAAAACGATGAAGGAACTTTTGAAATGGAAGAAAACTCAAAGGATGTAGTCTATTGCAGATGTTGTTGATAGTAGAAATAAAGACTTCATCTACATCCTCAATAGACTGGGTTTGTTTCTATTGAGGATGTAGATGAAGTCTTTATTTCTACTATCAACAACATCTGCAATAGACTACATCCTTTGAGTTTTCTTCCATCTCACAAGTTCTTTCGTCATTTTTCAAGATTGGTGACTTAATTTATTATTAATTTTTTGTTTTTATTAAATTTACGATTTCCCCCATTAAAAGGAGACTGAACTCATTTAAATTTAAATTAATCATTTAAACTCCTTATATCAATAAAAAACTCTTGAATTTATATTATTTGAATTTTATACAATATTCATTATTACTAATTTATTGTACTCCAGCTTTGTAAATAACTGTAATTATAAATAAATAAATAAATAAATAAATAAGTAAAATAATGCAACCCTCACATCTTTGACTCATTAGCAACGGAAAGTGATAAAGAAATTGAAAAAAAAAGTTAATTAATGTAATGTATCTTACCGTGTATTTCTATGTTAAATGATAGCTTAGTCCAAAAAAAACCAATGTAGAATACATGGATTCGTCAGGCTGGTTTTTTGGGCATGTTCCCGCCTCCCAACACCCTTATGCGATCTCCGACCTCCCCCAAATTTAGATGCTTTTTAATGTCAAAATTGTTCGCATTTTACCCAAATAAATACGATATATAATTTCATAAATATGCATAAACAATCATTCTGTATCATTGAAACAATAGTAACATGTTTGGATGTATATATAATCAATCAATCACTACATGAAAGACCAGTATTTTTACATGAGAAAATCATTCTAAGACGCAGAAAATAAAAATACACCTGTGAAAGGTCAGTGGTGAACCTTTAATATATATTTTATTGCAATTTAAAGCTGAACAAGAAATCGGCATTGAGTTTGAGTGTGTTTATCTATGCAAAATTACACACGTAAACATCGACGGAAACCATTTCTTGCCAACCAAAGCAATGGCCGCCAGGCCTTCAAATGGGGACACGTTGGTAGCGCTGTAAGCAGCTCATGAGCGATCTGTTCATTTCATATCGTTAGTTGACTCTGAGCCATGACGCTAGTACTCTGATCACGTGATCACACTGACTCAGAGCATGACTCCGAACGAATAAGTGAACGCACCCTAGGTGGTGTAGCCTGAAAGCGGAAACGTCATACATTGTTAGCACGTCATTAGCAGTCATCTTTGATCGCATTTCTGCCAATGATAAGCCCGAAATTATGACTAGGTATGATGATGTAACAATGTATGAAATTTCTGTGCGCAGGCCTTCTCTTTAGGTGCTATTGGTAGAGGCAACCACGGCCTCCTAGAAACTACCAGGCCTGAACATGACGTCAATACCGTATTGTTGATACACTAAGATTGTGACGTTGAACTAACTTCTATAATAGCACCACCAGTTTGACGTAATAATGTTTTATCTTTTCGATGTTCAAGCCTGGTAGTATCTAGAAGACCGTGAGGCAACACCACCTAGACAGAAGGCCTGCGCGCAGAAATTGTATACATTGTTACATCATCATCAAACGGCCAACTTTAGGGCTTATTATTGGTAGAAGTACGATTAACAATAGCCGCTTTTGTGTAGAAGTAACAATGTATGACGTTTCTGTGCGCAGGCCTTCTGTCTAGAGGTTGTGTTGAAATAACATTTCACCTGCTCTCAACAATCCAATGGCTTACCCTGTTCACAACAATCAAACACACATTGTTTTTGATTTTATTGTTTTCATTATTATGTTTTCATTGTGTTTTAACTGAAATTTCATACAAAAATTTTTTATAAACTGAAGATGGGAAAAAATATCTCGAAAACGTTTTATATTGTTTCAATTCATATTAAAATTGTTATTAACGTTCCTGATCATCGGACTTTTATCATTGTTCTTCTTTTCCTGTTATTGTGTTTCTTCCTGTGCTATTCTTGTTAACAGTTCTTGTCGTCAGCGACCCTCGATCCACTTGGGATTCCCCCTGATGCTGTGATTTTCTTACATCAAGAGCTTTCACATCCTCTTGCATTTTTATTCAATAAGACGTTAACGACTGGAATTTTCCCTGAAGTGTTAAAAATAGCCAGAGTTACTCCGTTTTTTAAAAATGGAGAACCATCCGCTTATTCGAATTACCGGCCAATTACAGCATTACCGATATTCGCAAAAAATTTTGAGAGACTTTTTTACCAACGTCTTTCACAATTTGTCTACGACAATTCGTTTATTACTCCCTGCCAACACGGGTTTGTACCAAAAAGAAACGTAGAAACCGCATGTCACGAACCTATAGAATTTACCTCGCGCGAGATGGCCTCTAACAATTATGTTGCAACTGTCTACGTCGATTTTGCGAAAGCTTTTGATTCGGTACCTGTCGACTTGCTTTTATATAAATTATCAAATTTTTATGGTATACGTGGGCTCCCTTTAGATTGGCTAGAGAGTTTTCTTATCAATAGAATTTATTTCTCTCCCACTCAGATATATCCTCACATTCGCTAACCAGGAATTTAGGAATGCCCCAGGGCTCAATTCTTTCACCTTTACTATTTTCTCTGTTTATAAACGAACTACCCCTGGCTTTATCATCCAGTACTCACTTTTGAATAATCTTATATGCTGACGATGTAGCGCTTATTGCTGCAAGTCAAGTTGTCGACCTAATGATTTCTACGCTTAATATCGCGGTCACAGAACTGAAGGTCTGGTCCGATAAAAATTTGATGAAAGTAAATCCGGAAAAAACAAAAACCATGGTCTTCTATCAGAGGAATAAGCGTGGAGTACCTTGCTCTCTCCCTTTATATTATGAGGGTAACTTACTGTCCACAGTGTCTTCATTTAAATATTTAGGTCTTATTATTTCCCATTATCTCAGTTGGGACCAGCACATTGATTCTTTATTAATTAAGTTGAACATAAAACAAGGTATTATTTCTAGACTACACTATTTGCCTCATAAAATTACCTCACTCTTCTCTATGCTCCAACATAATTTTTTGGGGTTCCTCTACCTCATGGAACCTTACACGTATATTTAAATTGCAGAAATGGTTTCTCCGAACTTTCCTCAGAATTCCTAAATTTTCATCAGTATCTCGATATTTTAGCGATTTTCGCATTCTTACCGTCTATCAGTTATTTTTAGTTCGAGTTTGTGCCTTTGTTTTTAAGGCTGTGAATTCAATTTTGATAATTTCTACTCCTATTAAGTTAGCCGTTAATGCTGACAATCATCATTATTTAACTAGAGCGTCTCACGATCTAAATATTCCACTAGTTAAACACAACTATCGTTGGTGTTGTCTTTCTTACGTAGGCATAAGATGTTGGGCACTTTTACCGCGTGAATTACGCGCAATTCCGGTTTATTCAAGCTTCTACAAACTTTTAAAGCTTTATGTTTCTCATCTACCTTTGACTACTCGGGCTTAAACCTAGATCGATAGGATTGTTACTTTGGGATCTGTTTTAGTTTAATTACTTATGTCCTAGTATTGGCTTTTAAGACCAAGAGCGCCACTATTATTGCTACTGTTTGATTTGCTGTAAGTTCCAGTATAGTTATAGTAACTGTTTTGTGCTTAAGTAGTAGTAATTATTTATGCTTACGATCAGATATAGTCACATAACTATGCGCTTATTTTAATGTTTTGTTTTATGTAAGTTGTCCTCGTGTTTAATTTAGTCCCTAATCGGGTAATTTATTAATGTACTTTAGCCCTGGGAAGCCTTCTTGTCGGTCAGACTTTTGACCATACTGGCTCCCCATGGGCCTATTGTAATCCTTTAACTAAATAAATAAATAAATAAAATAAATAAAAAAATAAAATAAATTCTCCTAAGTCTTTCACCAAGACCTTCCTGTGTTTCATCCTGTGTTTCGTCTCCTTCATCCAGATCTACATAATACACTCAATAAGACCTTCGATTCATCTGTGTTTCTGACCAGTTCATTAACTGCATTTCTCCACATTGGGTGCGTTTCATTATCAATTGTTTTTTAGACTTATTTTATTTTTTCTATTTTTTAATCAAAAGGAGTTCTATTTTTAATTATTAATTCAATATTACAACTCTTACTCTTATATACGTATTTACTTATTTACCTCAACTCCGAATCTCTAACCTAACCAACACACAAAAAAAGACGCCACTGCTTTTCCACAGCAATGTCTATTCACCATGAGGACGTATTTCAAGTGCTACGCACTCATTTTTCAACATGACTGAAGCAAACGATAATCGACAATCGAACAGTAAAGTGTACATTTTTTCACGAAGCTCATCGAACCAGAATAAATTCCAAACAAAATACACTGAGGTAGTCAGGAATCCTAACCAATCTGGGGTGCTCAGGTCTTCTACGAGCCTCCATATCTGCATCTAATAAGAGTGGGCGGCACGAAAGCCAAACTGATCTTTCCGAAGTAGATCATTGGCGAGACAGTGGTCTTGAAATCTGACGAGGATCGTTTTCTCCAAAACTTTAGACATTGAGGGGAGCAGACTGATAGGTCGTTAGCTTGAGGGAATTGCTGGATTTTGTCCCTGCTTGGGGATACTCAAAACAACAGAATGTTTCAAAGATGCAGGAAAGTAAGAAAATTTCCAGCAGTAGCAAATGATATTGTTGAGATAGTCAATAAAATTCTTTGGGAGATCCATCAGGGCCTTATTGCTCACCTTGTCTCTTTCTGGAGCCTTCTTCTTTATCAGTTTACTTATGATGATGGCGATCTTTCCAGCCTCGATGTTGTTCTTCGTTAAATGCTGCGGGACTTCATCAAAGTTGACAAAACCATCTTCCACACGCTGAGACATTATTTGACTCTCGGGATTGTTGTTGATAGGAGTAACAAATTGCATTTCAAGTGAATCTACAATGACTTGGGCCTTGTCCTGATCAGTTTGCACATAGTGGTGTATGGAGTGGAGGAAGCGTATCATTCTTCTTGTTCTTGTTCTTGTTCTTCTTCTTCTATAAAGCTCTGACCATACCCCAAATGGAATTGTCGCGAGCGACAAGCTTTTGAGTTTGTCATTCCATCTAACGTCTCGATGCCCTTTATCTCCTTTTGGGCTCTTTGCACTAGTTTGTTGTACTTGGTTTTGAGCCAAGGTTTACGATAGCGTTGCCATAGTCTACGGTTTCTGTTTCTTTCAGCAATTAGGTACTGGATTCCAGCAGTGTGTTGGATTCGATGAAGAGGTTTATTCTCTGATGAGTAGTTACTGGCTTCTATGGCACTGTTAATACATCTGGTGTTGTTTTCAACACGTTGATCGATGTCTCCTGCACAGTACGCAACGTCGAGATGGCAGCCATACTCCTTAAGAATATCTTTGTGGAGCTTCCAGTCTTGATGATGTATGAGTTCCTCTCGGAAATTTATGTCAACATTGTCAAATTTTAACACCACAGGCTTGTTGTCAGAAGAAAGGTCGTGAAGATATTGCACGGTTTGAAGAAATCCATCAAGAGCGAGATGTCGAAAACGTCACTAGTAGGGGAGTGGTCGCATTAGTAGGTGTCCTCCACAGGTCCAGCAGCGATAATATCATCTTTTCCTTAAATGTACCTACTAAGAATCATGCCGTTATAATTCTGCGTTCTGGAGTTCCAGCTAGGGTGTTTGGCATTTAGGTCACCAGCCAAGACGACTGAAGTTTCACCACTTAAGATTTCATTAAGCTCGCTAACGTCAAGATAATGTTTAGATGAATTGTAGAGCTTCACGAACGTCAGCATTTGAAACTATTCGATCCTTACGGTACAGACAATAGCCAGGTAGCTTGAAGTCTTGGCTCGGTTTGAGGTGCGTTTCACAGAGGACTGCATCGTCGATTTCTTGCTTTAACAGAAAATTGTGAAACTCGATACGATTTCGGGGAATCCCCCTAGCGTTCCATATCACACATCGAAGTTCACCTTTAATGATTACTGTATAACGATGTGCAGCTATAGTATAAATTAGTTGGTCGTAAGGAGCCCACTCAACTGTGAAAAATTTGGCCTAGATTAGAAAGCAGATGAAAGACACGTCCTAATTGCTTATACATACCTGGTAGGTCGTTGATGTTGAGGCCTTTATCTTCCGGCTTAGATACAGCGGCAGCGTAGGATTTGTCTGCTGTCACTTTAGAACTAGGCATCCTTTGAACCTGGGGGTATTTTGTACATTTCGTTAGCTTGAAGTGTGCTGTCCACCAAATCTGACGCACTTTAGGGGGTCTTGTCCTTTGATCTTGGGGCAATCTCTTGACTGGTGCCCCTCTGCACATTTATTACAACGAGGATCTTCCTTGCAGCCCATGGATACGTGTCCGAGGTGCAGGCAGTTGAACACTGTAGTGATTTCTTGTTCCCTCAAAAGGCCTCCACTGTTACTGCCAGCGGCCCAATACTTGTTCTGTTTTTCAATGACTGGTTGTGTTCGGTATTTGGGAGTAGAACCAAAACCATCGGCATATCAATGGATCCTTTGGCTTTCCTCCGTCGGATTACCTTTTCCGGGAAGTAGTTGGCTCTTTTTAGGTCTTCTTGTAAGTCATCGAGGTCATATGTAACATCCACATTACGAATTATGCATTTCAAGACCTTCTCCGGCTTCAGTTGATGATGCTGAATTTTGAAAATATTGTCAGACTTAATTCTAGAGACTAACCTGTTGTGAGTTTCTTCGTCTTCACATTTAACTTTGACGGTTTCAGCTCTGTCTGTATGAACATTGATCTTTTCCACTGGAACATGCTTCTCGAGCTCAGTTAAAATCGTTTTAAACGGGACGCCATGAGTCCACACGATAATCGGAGGGACATACCTCTTCGTGATCTTATGGTCTTCATTAACCGAGCGATTCTGTCAATTCTTCGGATTCCTCATTCTAGACGCGCTGATCACTTCTTCGTTTACTCTGGAGACGGTCTTTAGGTTATCGATCCTCGTGCCTTTTCTGAATTTTTTATTAGTGACACCAATCCAGGGACTTTCATCCACTTCTTCATCGGTTCCATCAAAGTTACTTCTCTTACAGCTACCGTTTGTCGAACAGTCACTATTTTCTATTATATCCATAGCCTCCACACTATCAGAATAGAAAATAGTTTTTAAAACATTACTTACCTTGCTAGAAATAAATATACTTTTTAAGAAATTCCTATCACATGTTTCTCTTGAATATCCAGATATTCTCCATATCATTCTTCTGCCACTGCTGAACCTAAATTTCATATTTTGAAACCTTGGATCTCACATAAATTACCAGGCGCTTTCCTAATAATCAAGTAAAACAGGCATTTCGTTCATTTTCAAATTACCTTCGTAAAGGAATTAGGGATCCAATAACTAATTACTTCGCGCCATACTTTTCAGTAACGTCTCCTGTAATAAATTAAAATGAGATCAATTCAAAATTTACTTCCTGTAGACATATCCTTATCCACTCATTTATCAGACCAACCGAATCTAACCAACACAACAAAAACAATACGCCACCGCTTTTACCGCCAATACTTATTTTTAAAACCAGTACAAGCCAATAGGGTAAATATTAATGTATAGTGCTTAAACATTATATTAAAGGTAATATACAATCAGTGACTCAAGCATTTTGCAAAGGCCGATAAAGTAAATAATTTCCTCATATGAAAATTCATAAAAAATTAGCAGGAAGCAAGAATAACGTAGAATAAAAAAAATTAACAATAAATAAATATCGAAACAGAAGCTTAATTCAATCTTTGATGTCCAAAAGGACCCTTAACACTATTCATGGATCTGTCCTCCTGTATTTTCCTAATCTCCAAAGACTCCAATCGCCGGTTTTGTGGAGGATCTCATAATTGTTAGGTGTTGTTTCATTGTCTGCGAAGCTGGAGGCCTGTAGGTTGTAGTTTCGGATATGTCTGAAGTGTTTTTCTATACTTGTAGCAATCTTCCTCCTCGATTGTCCCACGTACATAGATTCACATCCTCTGTACACGGGTCTTCAGGTATTTTATCCTTGATGGATCCCAGTAATTTCTTCAGTGTGTGCGAGCTTTTGTATGCAACCCAATATCCAAACCTTCTTGTTATTTTGTCGAGTCCTTTAGTGATGTCCTTATTGTAGGGAATAACCCAGAATTTAGGTTTGTCCCTTTCAGGGGTCAGGGTTGTGGCCTGTTGGATTTCCATATTCCTGATATGTTTCCTTACAGTATCCACTGATAGGTTGTCTATGAGGTCCTTACTGTATCCATTGTTGGTAGCGAAATCTTTGATTTTCAAGAGTTCCTGTTCTCGTTGTTGTGGTGTGAGTGGCAATATTAACGCCTACATGATTATATGCTGGAAGGCGGCGACCTTATGGGTGAAGCAATGATTCGAGCTATTGCTGATGTAAGCAGACACAAACGTGGGTTTCCTATATACCCCAAAGGTTAGCTTACCCTCCCCCTCGTCTCTACCAATTACAACGTCAAAAAAAGGAATTTTTTTTCTCTTTTTCTAATTCTATTGTAAAATTGATGTTATTGGATATAGCATTAAGATTGTCGAGAAACAAGTTAAGAGTACATTTGGATGTATCAAAGATGGCAAATATGTTATCGACATATCTGAACCATGTTTGCAGGAAATATGGGAAGGTACTGGATGCAGTATTTTCCAGGTCCTTTAGGAAAAGATTAGCTAGAAAGAGATTGATACAACATCCCATCGGGGTACCATCAGTCATTTTGTACCACTTGCCGTTAAACTGTAAAAGGTGGTTTAGGCAGCACAACATAGTGGAACGCATAACATCTCTGCATTCACCTAGGGGAATGTCGTTATCTTCTAATACGCGTAGTAGTATATCCAATGTCTCCCTGAAGGGGACACTTAGGAATAATGCGCACACATCAAAAGACACCAGTATTTGATCTTTTTCTAATTTAACTTCTTTTAATTCCTTAAGAAGTTCCACGCTATTCCTCATGGCGAAATCCTTCCCTGGTAGTTTGAGGGTGTTGAATTTGGCCATCAAAAAATTATCAACTATACTTGTAGGGTAATTCGCATTGATTCCCTAGTTTGTGCAAATTAGGTAGACAATATAGCCTTGGGAGAACAGGGTTGCTCGGGATACCTTTACTAGTCTTAAGACCCTTGAATAAGAATTTTTAGTTTTTCAGACAATTCTTGGTTTTTCGGACAAGACCCTACACATGATTGGCACTTAAGGCTTTATAAGGACCATTATCTAGCATAGCCTGTACACCATCCATGTACACTCTCCTATCCAGAATCACCAGATGCCCATTCTTGTCACCTTTAAGATAAACACAGTTTTGTGTTTTTAAATATCTAATAGTTTTAAGGAAGTCCCCGTGAAAGGTATTTTGGTTTTCAACCATGACAACTTGGTTGCCTTTAAGACACCTTGAGACAGCTTGGCTGTCCAGGTGTCTGCGATAGCCCAATTGGTTGAGGCGTCAACCATGATAGTCGAGGTTCCTGGTTCGAATCCAGGTCGCAGAATTTTTCCAACCATTTTTCAATCAAAAATTATTACGGCGAACACATTGTCTAGTCCTGCATTGTGTCAAATAATGTAGATTAGTCTCCATGATACCTATCTGTAGGTTAGTCCTAAGAACCTATTGGATAAAGCCGAAATAGTAGATAAACTAGCATGTAGAATATTGTAACTGGTAATAGATACTAGCGAAGCCATTATACTAGCAAAAGGAAATTTAGAGAAGATTACTTATATAATTTTTCATTAAAGAAATAAAAAGCTTGATTCGAATACTTTTACCCTTTTTTGCAATTCTCACAAAATTGGTCGATGTAGATAGTTCAAATATATATGCATCTAAATGTCACATAATTTCTCCTGGGATACTCATGTCAATGTTTTATCATCTACTCTAAACCAACGCTTGGGTCGTTTTTTCCGACTGGATCGCCTTTCTAAAAAATTTTGCTATTAATTTATTTCCCTCTCATCCAATCATCACTAACCTATGGCTTACAATTTTGGGAATCAACTACAAAATCAAATCTTTTACGCCTGTACCGTATATAAAAATGGTTCGTGAAGATTTTATTCAAATTACAGAAATCAGACCCAGTCTCGTATTTTTATATTTCAGCCGGTATAACTCCACTATACCAATTGTACCCGCTTAATTTAGCACTGTTCGTTTAAAAAGCCGTTAATAACTGCCTATCCACATCCCTCCCCCAAAACTTATTTACAACTAAAACAACTCCCTTTTATAATTTACGGGAAAACAAGGGCTCTTTATCAATCCCTATGATTAAACGCTCTTACAGCTGGTATTAGAGTATGAACAGCTTAATACCTGAAATTCCATCTTCTCCAGCTCTATGTATTTTTAAATTCGGACTGAGGAACTATTTATTTAATATTCTCCAATAAATCATTTTCGTATATGTTTCCTTTGTTTTATTCTGTTAATTTTACGAAATTTTTGTAACTATTGTTCTGTTTCCATCCAAGGACCTAACTCGTTGGCTTTTGGTCATACAGGCTCTACATCGATGCTCCTCTACTTTTATTAAATAAATAAATAAATAAATAAATAAATAGATAAATAAATAGAATACATTTTTAAAATGGGCTGACAGCCATTATTTTTAATCTGTGAACGCCCAAAAGCTGGCCCTATATTTGTACCTTGGAAAGTTTCAGGAGAGAGTTATAAGATCTTATTCATCTCTCCACCATTTCCTAGAAAAATCTCAGTGTGTAATAAGGAAACAAAACAAGAATATAACTCGTAAAACGATTTTCAAATATGCTGAAAAGAAGAATATAAAAATTTGTTGTTTAATATTACTGTAATATTTTTATATACAGCAATGGCGAAAAATGCATGTAAATTTACGTATTCGATTGCAGCGCTCACACGAATCTTTCCAAACGCGCGCGAAATGAGAATAAAATCCTCGCACGTCTAAATGTTTTAAACTACTGGGTCTATGTTCTTTCCACTGCTAGATCAAAGTTATCATAAACTTCAAGAGAGAAAAACTATTGTTTCAAAGCATTGCCGGGTAAAATCTTTTAAGCATTCCAAGGAGCTTTAGCTCTGACGCAGATGTAATTTTAATATCTCACTTTTACTTCCACTTGGTTTAAATAAACAGTGGGAATACCTTTGATTCTATATGCATTCACGTCATATTAAAATATAAGCCTAACTTTAATTAGCCATTTTAACAATAAGCCTAATATTAATTAGCCATTTTTAACAATAGGCCTAACATTATTTAGTCATTTTAACTCTAGGCCTAACATAAATTAGTCATTTTTTACAATAGGCCTAACTTTAATTAGCCATTTTTAACTATAAGCCTAACATTAATCAGCCATTTTTAACAACAGGCCTAACATTATTTAGTCATTTTAACTATAGGCCTAACGTTATTTAGCCATTTTTAACCATCGCCCTAACATTAATTAACACATTTAACAATAGGCCTAACAGCACTGAATTTTAAAATGAAATGAGCACGTGCATCAAGAAAGCTTCATAACGAGCACGTGCTCCAGGCTGCCATCAACAATGCTTAAATGATAAACAAAAAGTAACACTGCATTCACTTATGACTCGTCGGTAGGATTCGATTGATATATTACATGCCCTAAGTTCATATTCTTAACATTAGTGCACGTGCTTGAAGGGGTCCACGAGAGCTCATCAAAAGTTGATATATCGCTGTTAAGTTCAACATAAAGGTACTAATCATGCTTGTATTCTTATATATAGGTTTAGCTAAAGCTCGTAATAAGGGGTCATTGAAGTACTTTTTGGGGGTCATTTTCTCGGACGTAGCATTTCGAAAATCGAAAAGAATGTCATATTCGTCTTGTGCTCGTCATTCCCGTTCGAATGACATATTACTTGCTTTATATTGCCAATAAAAAAATTTAATGGTGGGGTTTGGGTCTCAATAGTCACGTGACTGTTAGACCGATTTCGACGACAAACTAATCAGGTGAGCTCAGGAAGGGTCTCTATCGAACAGCGAAAAAAGAACTTGAAAAAGTTAAAGCATTCTCGAGAAATCGTCGGACATACAGACGGACGGACGGACGGACGGACGGACAGACAGACAGACAGACAGACAGACACACAAACAGAGCGAAACCAATATATGCTTTTCAGCATATAATAAGCAGAGCAATATGCTGCTAAATAACATCTAGGGAAGAGGTCGAATAATGACATGAAACAAAACTACCTGGATTCGAACTAGGACTACGAGGACCCGCCAAATCGCCACTACCAAGTGGTTCAAATCGGACACATGTACAACAAGAATCCGAACCCTTGCTGAGTCCTAGGAAGTTTCGTCTTCTTGCTGATGGTTTAAACAGGAAGAAACAGACGCATGCGAGACAGATACCTATTCGATCACCGGGCTTTAAATTTGACTGGTTAGGGCACTTGGAGGCAGCCTTGCTGTACAAGTGTCTATGGCCCAACTGGTAGATGGTGAAGAAAATCAAGGCCCACAACCAATATGGGAAATTCAAAAACCCAATGAAGAAATGCCTCTTCTGTAGGAGTACAACAGGGTATTGTTAATTCGCCTTATTAAACAAAAGGAGCCAAAGGCCGCGGATTTAGGCTTATCACTAGAAATGAAAATTAAAAACTACGCTGCAAAGCTTCACCAAAAGCAGGAAAAAATAATGCCCCGACTTTAGTAGCGATTAAAAAGCTTCATGGGACCAATTTATCCTCATACTCCACAGGGTCTCGATGCATTAGGATAATTGAAACAGGTATCACGGCTATCGACATCAATAATATTAAGATGAAGTTGCCAAATATTGTTCCTATAGGTTGCTCTGCCTCTTTGTATTCAAAAGGACCTTGGAAAATTGATGAAACCGTACATTCATGGTCTATGGAAAGCATGAGATAGCTGTGTCCTTCAACGCAAACTGTTGCAGTAGAAACTCCCATTTCATATCATAGCCAAGATGCGAGGCCAACACGTAAAGATGGTGACGCAGTATTCACACGAGAAAAATATTGCAGTCGCGTGACAGGAAAGAATAACTGGGTGGTGTAATATTATAAAATCTGCCATCCTCTGTCTATAAGGTCAGACGAAATAAAGTTTACAATTTCAGAGTCGGCAGTAGACGACGTGCAAATCATAATTTCCAAAGGTTCTATAGCAAGACTTATTTTACACCTAGTGACATTGAAAATGCAACACCATGAACACCTCCATAGAAAGTGATAAAAATCAGGAAACAGAGAGAGAGAGAGAGAGAGAGAGAGAGAGAGAGAGAGAGCAATGAACAATAAATGATGTTTATTACAACATGATATACCTATACACTGAGCCACAACTTCTTGTAATCAGTAGGTTGTAGGACCAACGTGGACAGCGATACAGGCAGCGGTACATCTAGGTACAGAGTAAATGAGCGTGCGGATTGTTCCTGAGGGATGGATGTCCATTCCCTGTCAAACATTGGGCAATGTTCGTCTTCTGAACGCGCCGATGGCAGTGCATGCAAGCGACGTTCAAATCGTGTCTCAGACGTGTTCGATAGGTATTAGATCACGGGAGACTGCTGCACCTGGGTACCTTGCAGGGCATATTGGCTGAAGCGTGTCGTTTGCGGTCGGGCGTTACCTGCTGGTAAATGGCATCAGGAACTCGCTGAAGAATGGGTAGAACTATCGGAAGCAGCACGTCATTAACGTATCGTTGGAACGTCAAAGCGCTATCAATACGGACCAGAGGTGACCTGTTATTGCAGGATATTATACCCCAAACCATGATGCCGCGTTGCCCGATTCCATTACTACGGCTGGATTGGACCTGTCACCACGTTGGCCCAAACCCATACACTGTCTTTGCTGAAACAGAAGCGTGACTCTTTGGAGAACAACATCCTGCGCCATTCCACTGCCTACGTGGCTTTTTCTCGACACCATTACAAACGAAGGCTATGTGACATGGAATCAATGCTAATTTCCTAATAGGCGATCTGAATGCAGGCTGCCGGCGATCATTCAACGAATAGTAGATCTGGACGATAAGGGGGAAACTAGGGCCGGGGTCAGCGAGAAACAGCCCCAGAAACAGAGGCATCCAGCCTGCTGGCAGTTATACGCGAAATAGCGCTTCGCGTATCCGCGCAGCGAAACTGCTAACTAGTGCTATAAATAGCACTGCTTCGATGGGAACATCAGCGCCCTACTTTCGGCAGCCTGGTCGGAGAGATAGATTGATTTTTTGGTTAACTGCAGGGGGGTGAAACTCGTAGCTTTATTTCAGTTTTAAGATGGCGACCGCAACCGGTATGCATCACTGGCGTTTATAGTAAATCAGGGCTGGTTTTATCATTAGGCGACGATCCAGAGGCGCCAAACAACGAGGGCTTTTTCCCCATATTCTTTTACAATTTTAATTTTATTTGTTAAATAAAAAATTCAATAAATATTTAAAAGTTTTGAAAAATGGGGCAGGAAAACAAAAGCCTAATAAAATTCCACACAGTAGTGTATGTATTTAACATTTAATAAAACACCAACTAAAAAATTTACACGTTCATTTTTAGTTGCTTATTTCTTCTTTCATTTCTTTAAAATATACAATTTAAGAATGCTGCTAAAAATTAAAAAGTCAAAAGACTTTTAATATTTTTTGCTAATTATGAAATGTTTAATAAGCATAAACTAAGTTAAAAATCTTTAAAAATTAAAAAGGAACAACCGATAATTATCGCATCAAAGTAAAAAAAGTAATTTTCATTTCTACTTTTCAGCCATGGTAAGGTGAAATATTAGTATATGGTGATATTTAACATGAAAAATTCGTGTAATTTTAATATATGATTTTTTCAAGCTGCGTTTTATTTTTAACAAAGAAAAACTAGTTTTTGTGCTTTTCTCTGTATCTTTCTTTAATTAAGGAAGAAATATTTCAATTTCATTTAAAATAACTAATCATATTGTCGTAAAAATAATGTCATTTTTGTGCGTTATTTGCCTGCAAAACCGGAATTTATACCGGCTAGCGATTGCAGCGACGCTGGTGGCCAACACTCGGGCCACTACTATACAGATTCTCCCTCTGGTACCTCTATCTCTATGGTTAACTGTACGTGCATATGGGGATCTGCTGTATTTCTGTGAAGCTCGCTGGCTCAGATGAGGAGAAATGCTAGAAAGATTTTACTCACTGAAAATAGAATTTGCTGCATTCCTGGAAAGTAAAAATGTGACTGCTTCACAAATTCGTGATCCATCCTATTGTAAATTCTAAAGCGTTTTCACTTAGATGAGTGATATTTGGGTTCCTTGCAATACATTTAACCAGTGGAATTAATCGGTTCAGGCAAGTTGATGTACCCTCCTCAAATAAAACCACCAAATTTCCCATTAATAATAATGTTAAAATATTAAGAACATTAAAAATAAATGAATAAATAAATATTTTCCTTTGATTCCAATGTTATTGTTATAAAAATCGAACAGCATTCAGCGAACGAGCCGGCGAGCGACGGCATCCAGGCGAGGTATTCCCTAGAGCCCACGGCCGAGTGCGTACTAAACGCCTCGTTCTCCATTACTCCCACGTTACGAACCAGCCCCTGCTTTCAGCTGACAGCGATTGAATTGGACTTCTGGACAGAGCAGAGCCACGTCGAAGAGGGAAATATAGGGTAATTATGTAGATAACAGCCTCCACCCCAATTTGCGTTTTTTCCTACCTTGCATTGTTTTTTAACATACATCTTGGGTTGCTTAGTGTTTTTTTTTGGGGGGGGGGGGCTGGACGAAAAATTTAGTTTTTATTTTTTGTGGTAATGTGTTTTTTTTTTCACTCCCAAAAGCAATCTCCTTTAGATTAATGGTGCCGACATCCTTCTTCCAGATACTAGATACGCAACTCCATCTGGTAGTAGCGATTGAAGTCAGGCACGGAAAAGCAGATGATGGTTAAAATGGTCAATAGAAAATTACTGACCATTAGCCTCCTATGACCGGCCGGGGGAAACCAACTGCCCCCTGTGACCGAACAGGTTGGGGCATATATTGACTGAAACGAGTAACTGAAAACAGTGACCAATGAGCCTTATTGAATGAGGCCCGCAGCGCCGAGAGTGGTAAAAGTTTGCTAAAATTTAAAGATATTTAATTTTTTCCTTAGATAACCTCTCTCAACAGACGGCTGGTGGTTCGTCACTGGAACTACTTTCAAAACAAATTCCGTGTCTAAACTGATTGCTGATGTCATGGTTTCTTAATCGAAGTAGTTCAGCAGCAGACTGCCGCCAACCTTCAGGCATTGATGCAAGAGACTGCAGATATGATCAAGGGGAAGACGTCTATGGAAACTCAAAAAGGAAGTAGCCAACCCGTAGCAGCTGACATCTCTAGTTTTAAGCCTCGACAGTCAGCGAGTCCATTTCCTAGCTATAAAGTGGACCAGGAAACCCAGACTAATCAGGGTGCAACAAAGGAAAACAGAGAAGTAGAAGTAAACACCGATCCCGTAGAGGCGGCTGAAAAAGTTGGTGGAAAGTCGTCATCGAGTTTCAGGCCCCTGCTAGCGAGTGCTGCAGTGGAGGACTCCGGGAACATCTTAAAGGAACTTATACAAAAGAGTTACAACAAATGTAATTTCACAAAGGGATTGTTAAATAAAATAAAAGATACATATTTCGTTCCACGAAGAAGTAAACATACGATTCAATTGGTCGTGCCGAGAGTAAAATCAGTGACGGACGTCATCTTCAAGACCCTGCACTGAGACCCAGGGCATCCCGGGGTCAATAAGTCCATCAGTAAGATGAAGGGAGCATAATATTGGCGTTACATGGAGCGAGACATCCGGAAGGCAGTCAAGGAATGTGAGTTATGCAAAAAAAAAAATGCCTTAGGCATCCCCCGTTTGGTGATCTCTAGTTGCTTGACATACCACCGCATCGATGGCATACGATCTGCATCGATTACATAATGCCCCTTCCCGTGACGCCCCAAGGGCATGACGCCATTTTAACCGTCACCGATAAGCTGACAAAAAGATTGCGTCTACTAGCGTGTTCATCCACCATTTCAGCGGTTGCTAGTGGACCAGATATTCAAAGTTCATGGGTTCCCTGCAGTTAAAATCTCTGACAGGTATGTAAGATTCACCTCCAGCTTATGGCAAGAAATATTTAAAATCTTAGGCACCACCCTGCAGTTGGCTTCTGCATACCACCCGCAGACAGATGGACAATCTGAAAAGACAAATCAAAATACCATCCAAGTGCTAAGGCACTATTTGAACGTTGATAAGTACGACTGGGAGGATTACCTGGCCACCACGGAGATCGCAATTAACAGCGTTGTATCGGAAGCAACAGGATTCTCTCCTTTTATGCTGGACCTGGGTAGGAATATCGCCATCCCTCCAACAGTTAATAAATACGTCCATCGTCAGTCATCCACATCCGACTTTACTCGACGCCTGACGAAGATGTTACACCTAGCACAAAATTGTATAAAAAAAGCCAACAGTAAGTATGCCCGCAACTATAATCGGCGGCATATAAAATACTCCTTTAAACCAGGGGATAAGGTGTTGGTCGAGGCGGCGCGGTTGCTATCTAAGAAGCGAGTGGGCCATAAGTTGTACCCCCGATATGTCGGCCCTTTTAGAAAAAAGAGTAATCAACAAAGTATCCGCCCAACTCTACATTCCCCCAAGATGGAAATGTCGGAACAAAGTAATGCATTGTTCTTTCTTAAAGAAATACATCGAGAGGCAACGCATTTCCGAAAGGCCGGGCCCTATACACGATCCAAAATTTAAGGACGTGTATAGGATAGAAAAATTGCTTGATGTAAAGGGCAAAAAACCAAGGAGGCAGTTAGTAGTCAAATGGGTAGGATACAGGAAGTCTACATGGGAGCCAGAGAGCAATCTTCACCATTGCCAGGCCCTCATACAAAAAAATCTTCCAAGAAATGAGAAGAGGAGATAACTTCACTCGCAGTCGGGAGCTCTCCAACATCAACACGCAAGAAATTTTGCGGTTGGGGCAGGCGAGGATGTCACGGAAATCAAACCCAATTCGATTTCCGAAGACACACGTACTGGATTTCCGCCTCAAATTTTCTACAACACCAGAAGGAGGGAGGAGATCCAGGCGACGCGTCATTCGCATCAACACGCCTGCTCCAATAGGAGAGCAGAACATCATCGGCGTGGGAAATTTGAAATGAGTAAGGAAAAATTTGAGAGAGAAGAGTTAGACTCCGTGGAGAGCAGTTGTCAGAACGAGGACGACCCGAATTTGAAACACGAGTTATGTTCGATTACAAGGGCGACGGGCGCACATAACTGGAGCGGGGAATGCAACGAACCCCAGGCGGCCGTTGGGAGTGGAAACTCGGCAGAGAGTAAGGCATGCCGTAAAGCCTCCGAGGCGGAGGTTTCTTCATCGCTTCGCGGTTGGAATGCCGACGGGAGTGACAAAACCAGTCATTGTAAATTCGGAGCACATGCAGCGGTGGAACAACTGTTAACGGAGAGTCCGACCGTTTCTGTGAGTACTGTGTTTTCTATAGGCGGAAACGCCAGCCTTCTCGGGAATATATTCGGAAGTCTATTCCGAAGAGAGGTTCACTCTAATGTATTTGTTAGAGGCATGCGACCAACGGGTTCTATCGCTAAATTGCGACAGGGCTTGGAAGCACGTTTTTAGTGCTATGTGCGTATAGAAGCCCGAACTATTGCAGTGTGATTTTCCCTCGATTTCTTTGTGTCACAAGAGTTACTCTTTATTTGTAAATTTATGTAGCTTGTTAATAAGAGTGTATTTTATTGCCTTCTAGCTGAGAGCATATGAGGAAGCAAGTGACCTCGTTATTATGAATTTTATCGATACTTGCATTTTGTGTTAAGACTTTACCGGACATTGACTATTTGCATATGTAGCTTTCTCGCTCTCAATTTGTGACGCAGACCCCATAGAGTATTAACTGAATTGATTATAAAGGTTGTGTAATTTTGTGGAAACCTAAATTTTATGTGTCCTAGTACTATGAACTGAAGCAGTGACTTTTCTTTAAAATATTTATCGGAGTGAATTGTATGGTTTATTGTTTAGCCTATAAGACTTACATAGCCAAATCCGCATATTTTTAAGGATTGAATTTAGCTGTTACATATGTGTACTTGTATGAATTCTAAATTGCTAAAACATATCTCACAGGATACCTGTAATTGTAAGTTGCTGTTTACTTTAAATCATTCCGGAGAGAACTAGTTCGAATGTAATTGAACCTAAAATAAGTTATATGATTTTTGGATTGTGGAATTTAGTAGATGTAATTATTGCTTTTACGATAACAAGATATCGAGGTGTTTGTGAATTGTCCTTTACTTAGCCCGCTTTGTTGGGACTATATCTGGAGACCAATCAAGCAATTGGTTTGTGTGCTTATTTGTGTTATATTGTAGTTTTGATTAAGTTGCTGAATCAAATTTGTTCACTACTTATTAAGCTCTATTTTGTGGTTTTGTAATAATTATAGGCATGTAATGCTTTATTGAACCATTAGTAAATATCTTAAGTTAGCTAAAGTTTTGGCAAAGATATTTATTCTCATTTACTAGAGTTGTTACTTATGGGTTAAGTATATTTTTGTTTTCATTTGTTTCATCATTAAAGAAGTTATTTATTGTGTTATATGGTCGTCCGCTGTCACGTACTTTACCACTGCGCTATTCTGAAATTACAGTTTTTACACGTCACAAAGCGCCATTAAACTCGAGATATATTTTTGTCTGCGTAAACCCTTCCGTGGCATTTTGGTTTAAGAACAATTTCTAGACCGGCAACTCTGACTCTGTTGGTTTTATGTCTCTCAATAATTTTTGTGCAATGCTTAGAAATAACGTGAATAGCTTAAACAAACGTTCTTCGTTTTTCTTTCTTGAATAGAAGAAGTCATTCTATGGATAAGAATTTGAAGCTCTTATCGAAGCTTCACTCCACAGAATTATACTATTAAACATTAGTTTAGACTTTTTGACTTTTTATCGCCAGCCAGTGATTGTGTTTTCGTAATATTGAATTGCGCCCATTTGATTAGAATTTTTGTGAATGTTGCTGCTATTCTCTATTTCACTTTTTATAGAGTTTATAGCGTTAAGAGCATGAGTGCTTTATTTGCTAATTTAAGTATCATATGTATGTCATTTTAGGCTTAGATTTCTTTATTAATCTGACCTCCCATTTTTGGTAACAAGAATTAGAATTTCTTTAGTATTTCAATGTGGCCCGGTTTCTTTCGAGCCAAGCTTAGCTTTTTGATTTTCCAAATCAATTATCTTATAACGTGCGTTTTGTATGTTTTGTAATTGTACCATTTAATTGAGTCCTTTTGCACATTGCTTATACAAAAACAATTGTTACCCTTTCAAGCAAAGGATGTTTTTGTTAATAGATGAAGTAAATGCGAATATCAATCTACTTCTATTTCTCTTTTAGAATAATTTTTTGGGATTATAGTAAATTTTGCCGAGCGGCTTTTCGTTCAGTTAACTTAGTCTTAAGGTTAGCAAGATTTACGCTTTGATACGTGCATATTTATTGTATCTCCATTGTACTAATTCAAGAGTTTCTTTAATGCACGTTAGAATCTTATTTGGATATTGTTACCCTTTGAAATAAAGGATGTCCATGTCATTATATTACGATAGAGTACTCTTAAGTTTTAAAGTGTTCATTCAATCCAAGTTCACTTTTGCTTGAAAATACTTTGTTTCTATTCCGATTTATGTGTAATAAATCAAACTCATGATTTTTCACGTACGTTGCTTACAATGTGTGTCTTTGATATTAAAATTCCACTGTGCCATTTTTCTGACTGTGACAGTTATTTTCCTCTTCGGACTTGATTTATCACTGTGTTACATAAGATTGCTTTTTGACATATACAGGGTGAGTCAAAAGTCTATTACCCTCTTCCTATCTAGGATACCAGTGTAGTTACGCAAATTGGTTATAGGGATGAATAGGAACTTGAGGGTGCTCTGTCAGATGGAGCACCTTTCCTTTCATCATCTCAGTGCCAATTAGGACACATCCAATTCTATCTCGAAAACGTAAGAGATACACGAAAAATTTCAATTGCACATTTGTTCAACTACGAATTCCAAACAAAACAAAACAAAAGAAGTTCAGTAAAATCCGATGAGCGGGTCACCCACAATAAATGCAAGTTCTACAACAGGACAATTGGCTCTTCTGCTGTTTGTTGCTTACAAACAGTTATCTGTTACAAATTAAGTCTTTATCAATCCACATAGGGTTCAATGTGATATCAACTTGCACCATAGCATAATTCCCCGTGACATTTTAACGATGCCATCACATCACATTAACGTGGCCGGTGTTATTGCTCTTCATGCTTCATAAATTCGTTGTTGCAGTTTGTCTTGCGAGGTTTGCTGTGTGGTATAAACTTTGTCCTTGAAGTAGCCTGGTGATTGTAGCAGCACTGAGCAGACTATACACTCTGGTACTGTATTCATTACTTCAGTGTATGGAAAGAAAAAATTCAGTAGGACAAAACCATCAAAACTTTCTGCTCATGACAGAAGAAACATAGTAAAATCTGCAAAAGCAACACCTACAATGAGGTTTTTGGATGATCCGTTCATCGGATTTTGAAATTTTATTTTGTTGCTTATTTGATGTTGAACAAGTTTGTAATTATATTTTTGGTGTATCTCCTAAGTTTTATTAAATACGATTGTGTACGTCCTAATTTGCATATTGACAACGCTTGCAAGTGTCAAAAAGAGAAAGAGCACCCTCAACTCCCTATTCACTCCCTTTATTGAAATTTGCATAACTAGATTTGTATACAAGATAGAAGGGACGGGGTACAGACTTTTAACACACCCTGTATATTAAATTTATTTTACTAAAACCATCGTCTAATTATTCTGTTTTAATTATTTTATATGCTGCTCGCCTGTGATGATGATAGAAAAGAGAAACGCGTCAGTTTATCAAAATCGTAGCCTACGAAAAATACTGGCCCCGGCGCGGAAAAGTCACCTGACCATGGTAGGCTGATCAACAGTCCAAACTTCATTGTTTTCAACAAACGAAAAAATACTGATTCTTAAAATCCAAGATGGAAATAATGAGGAGTACATTGTTATTCAGTCTAGGATGATCAGGTCACTTTTCCGCGCCGTGGCCTGTCTTTTTCGTCAGCTACGATCAAAATTCTATCCTATGCTTACCAGTAGTTGGTATCTTTATCAGGTATTTAGAGTCAAAAGGACCATCAACGTTACTTACTTTTGGACGTGGAACTCAAGTCTGGTGGATTCAGGGGAAACAAAGAAATACTGTAACTAAAATAACGTATATTCAAAGAGAAGTAACTGCAACAAATGAAGATGAGAACTAGGCTGTGGTTTAGAAAGAAATGACAACGCAGGATGTTTGTTGCTGAAAGCAGGAAACATAGGTCATCGAAAAAGAAAGAAATGCAGTGAAAGGAAGATCGCTGAAAAAAGTTGGATAATTTAAAAATAATACTTAAAAATGTAAAATATAGTTTCATCTGGTCTGATGTGCTGGGCCGGCCGCTGCTCTTCCTTTCAATGTAAAACCATTCCTCAAAATGCTTTTTATCCAGGGCATTAATCGACAGTTTTGTCCGGTGGGCATTTATACTACTCTAACCTGCACCTCCATTGAACATTGGTCTGTGATTTTATTTTGTATAGTATACACTTCTTTATGATAGACGCTCTCTGATGAGACTTATAATTTTGACATGTAATTTCGCCCCCGCAATCCTGTTAATTCGGTGGAGAGAAGAAAGTATTTCTTAGATGGAAACGAGCGACACAAAGAAAAAAAGGAAGAAAACACAATGACCTCAGTGCACAGGATATTATTCATAAGGAACCTCTGAAGCTTCTATAAGGGAAATGAGGAAGAGAGAGCACTGGATGAAGTTAAAATATTTATTTAATAAAAATTTAATAAACAACAGCAAAGTAATAGAGTCAATTAAATAAAAAGTATTCTGTCAATATAAATAGTAAAATTTAGATCTGTATAGACTTTCTTGCCATTCGTCACTGGACACCTCATACACAGCCCTGTAGAAACTAACTGGCTTCTACATGGAAAAGATAAAACATTGTCATGTCAAACTGGTGGTGCTATTACAAAAGTTAATTCAACATCACAATCTTAGTGCTTTAACAGTAAATTATTGATATTATGCTCCAGGCCTAGTAGTTTCTAGAAGGCCGTGCCTCATACCAATAAAACGGCGCGCGTTCTCAGGGACCGCATCACTACATTTTTGTGAATATCTTTTTATGAATTTAAAAGAAACAAATGACCACTTCCGTATTCTCCCAACTTGGTCCCTCCTAGATGTCTGTATGACATACACCACGATTTCTTCCCTGGATACATATATATAGGACGTGCGGTCTCAGGGACCGCGCCTCACCAACTTCGTTACTAAAATAAATTGATGTAAAAGATAATTTGTTTAACTTCTTTTTAATTTTTTATTACCTAAACGTATTCTTCAGTTAATTTTCAATATATTGTTTGTTTAATAATATTTTCCTACTTAGAAAGTCTTATTTGAAAACGAACATTTGGAGCGAAACGCATATAATAATTCAACTATACTAGTGCTGTTTTCTGAATTTCACGAACAATAAACTTTTCTATAAATATAATTTTATATATATTTAATCTCCGTTTTTACTAGCTTTGAAAAAAATAATTTTGAACATCCAGAAAAATTATTATACAGTTTACTAGCTGTTTACCCGGCATTGCTCGGGCTATTTTTCATGAAATGTTACAATTTCCCTGTGTGAATATTCAGAAAAAGAACACATGTAAAAAGCTCAGAATTTATATAGAAAAAACATATGTTAGAGTCTACTAAAGGGCCGTATTTGGAAACGCTATGCATTGGGAGCTTTTTAAAAGAAATCTTTTTGAATTTTCAACATGAAATTTTTCTATATAAAATGAAAACTTTTTTCGTTGCTCTAGCTCAAATTCGAAGAAATTTTGATTCATCTGAAAGTAAATACACAGCTAAAATGAGCACATGAAAAACGTTTAGGATTAATAAACCATTAAGAAATGACATAACCAAGTACCGAAAGACTAACCTAAACCATTCGCGAAACCATACTTTTCAACTACCCTATGTTGACATTGAAAGTTTCTAATGGACCATAATGATACCATTAAACCAATTAAACAAATTTGAACTATGAGAATAATGAAAAAGACATCACAAAATAATTAATACGAGGCCTTTC